>WURV02211254.1:0-11005 GCA_011762755.2 Epimenia babai
TTGTTATATATCAATGCTGGGTAGTCTGGGTACAATTGCTCTCTACAGTTGTTATATATCAATGCTGGGTAGTCTGGATACAATGGCTCTCTACAGTTGTTATATATCAATGCTGGGTAGTCTGGGTACAATGGCTCTCTACAGTTGTTATATATCAATGCTGGGTAGTCTAGGTACGATGGCTCTCTACAGCTGTTATATATATCAATGCTGGGTAGTCTGGGTACAATGGCTCTCTATAGTTGTTATATATCAATGGAGCATGGTAAATTTTATTATTTGACAAGAAATGCAATTAGAAATACAGTGTAACCATTATAAATATCTTCAATATTGTGCATAGTTATATTGGCCTCTTATTCTAAATAGCTTGTTTAACGCTAACAACCCGAATACCTGACCAAAAACTTGAAGTGTTTCAGGCACCACATACATCCCAACCATTTGTGCCATCCTCAAAGTTTCTGCAGACAGCCACCCTGATGAGCGGTTTCCCTGGGTCCCCGATGTTCTCAGCGAGGTGTCGGCCAGATGCTAATGTTAGTCCGACATCCTCTGGTGGTGCTAGCAGTGTGCGAGTTGTGAATAAACATGCAGGTCAGTGGAAAACATCACTATACTTCAGGCAGATTTTAAATGTAGAAATAAGTTATATTTTTTGAAAGTTTATTATCAACCCTGAACTTGCTTATTGTTATCGTTGCTAACATTTGTTAAGCTACATTAATTATGTGACTTCATGTGGTCAGTTATCAATGGATTGGGCCAGATGACCTTGTGGTTATGTCATAACATTGAAATCCAGCGGCCTCATGATTAATATCCGGTCTTGCCAATATAGGACCTGTCGCTTTTTGGCAAAAAGTGCCTCAAATACTGTCAACCTATTGATTAGTCCTGATGGATTAATGTATGGTTTGTCCTTGTGATGTGGCTGTGATTTAGGTGCTAATGGCGCTGTATCTTATCATCCTATTTCCCTGGTATCTCGTTAATCTCATTAATGATGTAGATGCTGATGACGCTCTATCTTGTATGTATGTATTTATAGGCTGATTATCAAGGTAATCATTGCGTAGGCCATCCTTGGCCCTCTACAAAGCTAGCCTATTAATGTGGTTAACGTGACAATTTGATTAGCCTTACTTATAAGGGGTGGGGAAAAACACATTATGCGAAAAACCCACTCAGTCTGGGCAGACGATCGACCTTTTTCCATTCTGGCACTCGTTTAAATGTTTACATTACAGCCTACATATGTCGCACACTCTGCTAAGTTTATGAAAGGTCAATGGTAATTTACAATAAAATGATGATATCGTGGGGAGGTAAGCGATACAGACACCATACAGAAAGCATCTGAAGCAGAACAAGCGTCAGTGGGAAAAAGCCCTTACAGAACCACACTGTAAGGGCTACCCAGACTCCCATGGCCAAATGGGTTTAGGGCATTTTCAGCCCAAAAATGTCACAGATAGCATACTGGTTAGAGCGGGAATTGAAGCAGGGACCTCTAGATTCAAAGTCATGTGATGCTACCATGCTATCTCTGGTATCTCGTCATCTCCCTATAATAATTAAGATGCTGATGACACTATCTTACCATGCTATCTCTCTGGTATCTCGTCATCTCACTGTGTTCATTTAGATGGTGATGACACTATAATTTACCATGCTATCTCTCTGCTATCTTGTCTTCTCACTATAATGAACACACTGTATCTTATCATGCTATCTCTCTGGTAACTTGTCTTCTCACTGTAATCATTTAGATGCTGATGAAACTGTATCTTATGCTATCTCTCTAGTATCTCCTCATCTCACTGTATATAGTGCCATTATCTCCACGAATTTGATAGTACGCATCTATGCGCGATGTCATGAATGGACGAAAGTCGTCGACTTGTCATTTGCACTTACACTATAATAAATGAGGCCACCTGTGACATACATACCATTATAAACTACTCAAATTTGCTGAGGATCACAAAGTATATATAGTATATTTTTTGAAATGTACAATATGTGATGGATATGTTTGGCCCCACGGGTCCTTATGGATGTCCTCTACTGATATCTAAAGCTTTTGGCAGGTTCGCAATGCTTTTGATGTGTGGGGATTGGCTGAACTGGGGCTTGGTAAATTTTCAGACATTTTAGCCATATGATTATTTTATCCATTTTTGTTCCGAGTTATTAGGTGCCATTTTTTGTCTTTTCCTTTGTTCGCTATAACTATCGTAAGTTATATTGTGGCCAAAACATGCCAGGACGTCGGCACCTAAGTCCCGATGAGCTCGCCAGAAGAATTGGTCAGCTCCAGGCGGGTCGTTCTCAAAGACAGATGGCTGCAGATCTCGGAGTGAGTCAAAGTGTTGTATCAAGAGCCTGGAATTGTTACATAGAGGCGTGTAGTGCAAACCGGTGACATGGTAGTGGTCGGCAACGTGTTACAACACCTGCACAGGACCGATATGTTATCCTGACTGCCTCCCGAAACCGAACTGCTAATGCAACAACACTCCAGAGAAACTTGAGAAATGCTACGGGAGTCACTGTTTCAACCCAAAGAGTGAGGAACAGATTCCATGCAGCTCTTATGAGGGCTAGAAGACCTGTAGTGTGTGTTCCCTTGACCACACCAGTGGGCGAATGTTTTGTTCACAGATGAGTCGAGATATTGTCTGGACTTTCTAGACAGACGTGTTCGTGTTTGGTTTGCAGATGTGAATGTGCTGGAACACGACTGGTATGGTGGTGGTTCTGTGATGGTGTGGGGAGGATCAGCACACATGGACTTACAGATCTCTATGTGGTTCCGGAAGTTGTCATCACTGGTCTTAGGTATAGAGATGAGATAATCGATAAATTTGTGAGACCATTTGCGGAACGTGCGGGTACCCTCAATGAGCTCGGTAATGTTCTTGTCAAGGAATGGGGGAATATTCCCCAAGTCACCTTCTCTAGGCTGGTCCAGAGTATGAGAAGGCGTTGTAATGCTGTGACTAATGCCCGCGGAGGTCTACTACTAGGAATGAGGTTCTTCCCTCAAACGTCCTTATGTAACCTCCTGCATACCGCTGACATCCCAGCTATCTGTACAAAGGCCCGACCTCTCAAAGATGGAACAACGTATATCAATGGTATTTCATAAAATCTGTTGGATACCGCCTAGAAGCCAAGAATTACAGAGTGGGACGGGGAAAAGGAGCAGTGTGTTTAACAATGAATATCTCGTATATTTCTCAACCAATATATTTCTAAATTCACGGACATTTTTAGCCATCATATCGTTTGTACGGTGTTAAATATCAGCATAAAATATTAGATTATTAGTAAAATTACCTAAGGATGTCATAAAATCCGGTGTTTAGAACTTGTGAAAGCGACCGGCGTCTATAATAGCCACCAGTTTACCAGACCATATATGTAATGAAAAGAACTGCTCAATATGTACTCCTTGTTGCAAGGAAGGAAGCGAGTAGCGGTCACCATTCATCAATGGTCTTGTCGATCAATCCCTGCGATATCGTCTCCAACCATCCTCTGACATTGCTGTTTTATGTTGTGAATCTCTGCACGCTTGTACACCCGTTTCCGCAATGCTGGCCAGATTCTGTAGTCTACCGGATTAAATCCGGACTATTAGCCAGCCAATTTTCAGGTTCAATATAATCTGGCACGTTGTTGTCTAGGAACTCTCTCGTTATTATTGCCGTATGCGAATGTGCTCGTCTTGCTGTAAAACGTACACATTGTCAGACTAATTTCGAATGTCAAGTAATACTCCGTCTTGCAAGACACGAACGCGGTAACAGTCTGCATTGACTTTGGCGCCCTCATCAATGAATACGACACGGGTCTTTCCCAGCTTGGACACCTCCCAGACACCATCACCTTCTGCGAGAAATGCGGACGCTCTTTTAATAGTCGTTCAGGCGTTATTACACGTTTACGCGGCGCATTCGAGTACACTCAGTCGTTCTGTGTATTAACTCTTGAACATTCGGTAAACATCTTATCTGGAGAGAAATGCACAGGAAAAACCTATACCCCCGATGGGACTCGAACCCACGACCCCCAGATAACCGGTCTGGTGCTCTACCAACTGAGCTACAGGAACGAGATTATTCCCGTTCATTTCAGGTATTTCACACCGTTTTTTAGAACCACTGATGTTTAAACATCATCTCAGGTCGTGGTTCGAGTCCCATCAGGGGTATAGGTTTTTTCATGTGCATTTCTCTCCTGCTATTCTCGTCACGTTCAGCGTGCGATAGATTAGATCATTTTCTAAATTTTGAGCGAATTATTGATTGATATATCATGTCGTCATGTCAATAGGCATGAATCGTGTGCCTTGTATGAAGAGTCTAAATGTCCATTCTGTGATTTTTGTGATATAATGATACCTTTTATCTTTTTACAGATGACAGCAATTCAAGTAATCTGAAATCTCGGACTGCCACACCCGAAGTGAAAAGCGAAATGCCAGACTTGAGCGAGGGAGCGTTTGCTTCAGTTACAGTCAAACCTCGCACGACCAATTCGTCGTGTGGATCGAGTACTACCGCACTTAAAGCCGAAGTGGTACAGGATAGAGAATTGGACATAGAAAATGAAAAAAATGAAAACGAAAGAAAAAAACAGGGAATTGGGACAGATGTCGATTTAATGGTGGCAAACGAACAGATTATGGATGTTATTAAGAGTGTAATTAATGGCTTAATTGAGGAGGTTGAAAAAGAGGTTAACGGAAATAATACACAGGGTCACATCGAGAAGTGTACAGAGGTCGAAAGGCAGGAAGGTCAGGAGGATTTGTCTCGTAAATTGTTACTTAGATCGGCGAGTGAAGTCGATGCAAAAGAAAATGCAGACATTTTCGTTTCGGCGCAAGAGGATGTGAGTAAAAATATGGCTGCGTCGGGTTATTCCGATCAGAATTCGGTGACTGTCAATCATTCGAGGTCCAACGATGGTGATGAACCTTGTGACGACGCGCTTCACGGATTGAATAGCAGCCGGGAGATACATTTACATGTTGAAACTAATGCTAATGTGGATGCCAACGAGTTGAATGATGGCGTTTTAGATGATGTTCGTCGTGAATTTATTGGGTGCATCAAAGAATTGCTGTCTGATTTAGTTACAACTGTATCGAATAGTAATTCCAGTGAAACTCAGTTTGGTGGTGAAGAAAGGGGTGTGATAGATGGTGAAGGCTTAATCTCGGCCGCATCAGAAATAGCGGCGGACGAATCCCATTCTGATTGCGGCGTCGATTTGTTGAAGAAATGCACAAATAACGCCGAGGGAGAAGACACAGTAGGCGTAAGTAAAAGTGGGGAGGCGGTTTCTTCCGAGCTGAAAGAGGTTCAGTCTGATGATAATGGTGAGGGAGAGATGAAACGTCTGGAGTGTATACAAGCGGATGTTAAGGAGGTGGTGGATGAAAGTTTAAATGAGGTTGATAAGTTGGTTAAAAGAGAATATGTGGGGAAGGATGGAAGAGAGGACGAGACAAGAGAGGAAGAGACGAGGGAAATGAGTAAAAAGGAGTTTGATGAAGATGATCATCTTCAGAAGAAACGTAAAGTTATTTTGGACGTGGAGGATTTGAAGGAAATGTGCGTGAATGGTGCGGACGTGCGTGATAAAGCTGGAGGGAAAGTGATATCGGGAAAGAAATCGAAAAAGAGAACCATGAAACAGAAAGTTGTTGTTGCGAGTGGTTGTAATGATGAGAATGCCGCATTAATGGTCGGAGAAACGAATGATTTAGGGATGAAGATGTCGGGAGATGACAGCGGGAGTGCCGTTACGCCTCGCAGGACGTCGTCGCGGTTGCGATCCAAGCGGAGCATGTTGCTACGTACGGCGATGGTGAACGCGGCCGTAAGTTCGGCGAAAAAACGGACGTTTTCCGACGAAGAGGAGAGATTGTCGGCGGACGAGGCGAAAGTCGTCGATGAGCCGCAAGCGAAACGGATCAAGACGACGAGTCGCGCGGGGCGGTGCCGGTCGGCGATGTTGCGTAAGAGGGCCGAGGCGCGGAAGAACAAGACGCTGTGTGACGATAGCGACGACGACGTGCCACTCTCGCGAGCCAAGATGTCGAAGACGGCGAAGCAGCAGAGCAAGAAATCTCAGCCCAGCACCACTAGCAGCAAGAAGAAAAAGAAAACGACTAAAGTTTGTTGATTACGTTCATGGGACTGTATTTTAATTAATGAGGAGATCCAGCTAATGAATTGTTTCTAGAGCTGTATTATCTTGATCACATATATAACCATATTTCACTGTGTAAATGTGAGTCAAGATATTTCTTATGCACTTCATGATTTGACTGATACACTGTACAGAATGATACAAATACTCGCCATTAATAATATATATGCATATATATATTTTCCAATATTTCTGCGCTATTTTTCCTCTTGAATTGCGCCAACAATAGCTTTTTTACGTAATATCTATATATAAAGTATATATGAAGTAAAAATAATGATAGCTATATGATCCTATAAGTAGACTTACTGTACCATTACCAGCATAGGCTCTGTATCAGCCAATAAAGACTCAGATGCGGTTTACGATAAATTTTTACAGCAGCTATTCAGCGCTTATACAATATCTTTGACGCATATCACCTGTGAAGGATATCAAGTGCCGACTCATTTTAGAGATGGCTCTAATTCCTGTGATCGGGGATAAATGACTTGCTGAGGATCATCACGGAAAAGCTGACTCGTGAGGGGTTTTAAACCCACAGGCTTACTGTTCAGATACGCGCTCTTTACCACCCGCGACTCGACTATCCAAAGTATCCCGTAGATCTTATGAAAAGGCATAAAACTCCGAATTCTTTCCGCTGATAGGCTATTAGCAACAAACATTAGTATCAACTAAACTTGACGATGTCTAAAAATATTCGACGCAAACTCGCAGAGGAAGGTCGACAGCGACGAGGACTTCACGTTGAAGAAGACGACGGTGTGCAAGAAGGGTCAGAAACGGGGGCGGACAAAACGCCGCCGCTCGTCGAGTGAATCCGAAGAGGAAGAGGAGTCCGAGATAGAGAGCGAGGAATCGCTGGTGTGGGCGTCGTCGTCGTCAGAGATGGTTGAGGAGTCCGCTGATGATTTCGAATATAAACCCGGGCGGAACGCTCTCAGAGCCGCCGCTAGAGGTGCGTGTTTCGAACCGTTGCACTCACCAAGTGATCATTTCTTCCATTATGTTTCTCTCCGAATGTTTTGCTGTGTGCTGCTAAGTATATTGTTTCTCTTTATCCAACATGCACTTCAGTTAATGTTTATCTTTGTTAATACCTATTATTTATCTTTCTGTACAATATTATAGTAAGTCCATGCAGTATATCCGTTAACACGTTGGTCAGAATCTGTGTGTCGATATTCTGCTACCTGTCATAATGTTTTACTTTGTACCATTGCCATTGAGCACTACATTGATAGTGGATTTTAGAAGGATACAAATAACAATATATTATTAATATTATTTTTATGAGATATACAAAGTTGACGCTTTTGTCACTAACTGATGTAAAGGTTGACATGAACTAGTATATCAGGAGTATTTTGTCAGGATTGCACACGAAGGATTGCTTGATTGCACTCGATATACGATAGCTTGCGTTGATCGTTGTATCAGTTAATCAAACAAGCTTTGGCTTTGTTTTTGTGGTATTTTGCAATAGGTTTAACGTGGCAAGTGGGTTAACGTGGCAAGCCTAGCCTCTATAGGGTTTTTGTATCTTTTTTGTTTTGTTCACGAAAAATGCACGGTCATGTTAAATGAAATATGTTTGATTAAAATTCACTCATTAAAGTTGAATTAAAGTTAAATTAAAGTTTACTTGAAATACACGAGTAAACACTTTGGATAACCTATTCATGTTGTGTTATAGTCTTAATAGGGCTATGTTATCTACATATCATATACAGTACAAGAGGAATACACTTCAATACAATATATACACAATATGCATATTATATAAGGCTATTTTCTGTTATGTGATAAGAAAAATAGCGATAGACAAAAGATACCGAAAAATTAGTACGTTATTCCATGCATGGCTCGTTACAAACAGTTATTTTAGGTATTAACCCATGGCCAGCCGCAGTAGCATAAATTACTCGTAATCAGCACCACCACACTCGTGTTTAGCTGTCTAACAGTTAAGGCAGGTTGCAAAAAAAAATTATTGTGAAATTATTGGAACAGCGGTGCCATGATTGATATACGGCGCAAGGCACGCGACTTTCGTCATGCTAGGGTGATTGAAATCTGTTCCCTGGCCCGAAACGCGACCTAACGGTCCACCGTTGGAGTCCTTATCACTTGAACCAGCTTCAATTCGTTGGCAGTTAGCTGCTACGAGTTTTCCTTCGACACTACTATAATGCGTGTTTATAATTATTGATAAACCTCGTGTCGTTTCAGCGAGCAACTCACTCGATAATAAGACCATCGAGGATGACACGCCGTGTAAAATATGCGGCAAATACGACCAGGCCGAACTCGTAAGTACCTGAAATCGGGAGTTCGACCTAACAGTAATAGAAATAAATATTTATTCAATGAATGCGATTATGGTGTAGTGAACTGTGATGTTTGTATAGTACACGTAAAAGCAACCTTTGCAGCTTGCAATATGGTTACAAACTAGTGTCTCGTTTTTTTATAGTTAAACATGCGCTTCTTCATCGCTTTTGTGCTTAACATGCAAAATTTTAGTCATATCCCAAAGTTTTTAATACATAGGTACCTAGGAGGAAATATAGAGATATGATTTGTGTCTTTCATGTATATTAAGATGTATGATATGTGAATTTCATCAAAGTTGTGATGTGGCTACTTACAGATTTTGCTGTGTGACCAGTGTGATATGGGCTACCACACCGCGTGCCTGCGCCCACCGCTTATGCTCATCCCGGCCGACGAATGGTTTTGTCCCATTTGTGAACATGTTAGTATCGCAATAAACATCGACAGTGGGCATGCTCGCGTTTTAGTTATAGATATCCCACAAAATGGGAGATTGATGTGGAAATAGTGCATAATCAGGGAGGGATAGAGACTGATAGAGACACGATACATAATCTGAGACTGATAGAGACACGATACATATTGAAACCGATAGAGACAGGATACATAATCACATAATCCTAGAACCATAGAGACACGATACATAATCTGAAATCGATAGAGACACGATACATAATTAGGGAGCGATAGAGACACGATACATCATTTGAGACTAATAGAGACACGATGCATGTTCACATAATCTTAGCTTGATAGAGACATGATACATTATCTGAGACCAACAGACACGATACACTGATAGGAACACGATATATAATCTGGCAGGGATAGAGACACTATACATAATCTGACACAGATAGAGACATGATACATAATCACATACTCTGACACTGCTAGAGACATGATACATAATCTGGCACTGATAGAGACACGTTACATAGTCAAAGAGACTCCCCAGGATGTTGGGCAAGGAGTTAATATCAGTGTTATGTATACTAATTTATCTCAGTTACAGCTGTATATATGAATATCATACATGAATACACACATAAATAGGATTTCTTGGTCTAACCAAGGTCATCCAGGTCTCCTCGTTCCTGCGCATGCGTTCTTCATGACTTTAAAATCAACGAAATATTCATAACATTTTTACCTACAGAGGAAGCTGATCTCGCAGCTGATACAAAGCCTGCAGGCGCTTGACTCTGCTCTAAAGAAGAAGGACATGTTATTGAAGAGGTACGATACAGTGACGAATACATCATCAATCGGATGTGGGTCAGATACGTAATTTGTGGATTGGCGATTCATACTATTTTTGTTAAAATGTTAGCTGCTCCCTGCCGATACCCTGGTAGCGATAATGAAGTTTTATTTTAAGTGCCACATTATCGCTTAGTCATTGTGACAAGATAATGCCTACGACAAGCGATGAACGCCTGCGACGTTTTATCCCGCGGCATCATCCCCTATTTTATAACAGTGGTGGTTAATGATCTTAGTTGCCTGAATGTACCTAAAATAACAGGATTAAATTGAATATAATGTGTACGTATTCAAGTGCGCTTATTACCTTTGCTGTCAAACACATTTTACACGAGTCATAATTGTGAATAACTTACGCCTCTAATGTTACAAACTTGACTACAGGGTCTATATTGTCTACAATTACATACAGTACAATAAGTGTAGGTTTTAGTACAATACATATATGGTATACATGTATATTGTTTAAAGCTAAAATAAAAATAACGCAGAAATAATGACAAAAAATATATAGTTGGTGACAACTCAGAATGAAACCACATTCTCTAAGTTCATGTAAAAATTGTGAGAACCACACATGGCACATCATCAGGATGTATTGAGTTTCATAGAGATAAATATCAAGAAAAATATAGAGATAAATATAAAGTTATGTGTTATCAAAATTACTGTACGGTCAGTCATATTAGTTTGATCTATAACAGGATTGCCCAAATAGCGGCCCGCGGGTCACATGAGGCCCGCAGCACCGCTGATGTGTCCCACGGCTTCCTTGAAGTTTGATCAAATGCTTTATTATACTTGGTCAGCTTTTTACACAGTGTGGACGAGTGGCGCAGTAGCAGCCATTCCTTACCAACACTCGCTTTCTGCCTTCAGTTTGAGTTATACTCTGTGCTTTTGTACCTATATTATGTTAATGTTCATATTAATAATGATTGAATATAAGAGATTTAAATCATTAACTGAAATGATTATTGCTCAAAATATTGTTGCAGCCCTCGAATGGTTCAGGAGTGTAATGCGGCCCTCGGAAAAATTTAGTTGGGTACCCCTGGTCTGTGGCATGGGTTGCTTGCAAAATTTGTTTTATTTTTCAGGGAAGAGAGATTGAAATACGTGGGTATCAGTCTCAGCAACATCATTCCTGAGGTCAGTCATCTCCTTG
>WURV02211265.1:0-11005 GCA_011762755.2 Epimenia babai
TGATAAATCACTCGATGAACTTTTATCTACAGGTTGCTATAAGTAAATTCTACCGTGACGCTATGTTACCTTGCCGGTCTCGAAACAAAAACTAAGAATACCTGTTTTCAAAACGTAAGGTCACTTTGTTGTTACGTAACGTCACTATAATATTTAGTTACAACATTTTTGCCATGATATTATAATAGATGAACTTAGCTAGATGAATCTATCAGAGTCGAAACGAACGCATCCCAAACATTACGTAAACAGACATGCGTCGCGATGAACTCGCACCGCTTCTTGTCCGCTCAGCATCTGGCTGCGCACTCCGGAAACGGAGGTCAGTACCGCCCGCCATTATATCACCGAATCGATTTGGTTCATTTATATTTTCATGATGCCATGTCCAAATCTAACAGTTTGCGAAAATTGTAGTTTCAAAATTTTATCATTTTTAGCAAAGCACATTAGAAGATTATGTGGTAACATGTTATTGTACCCTTAATATACGATACATGATTTAGAGTTGATCTCAGTGAGCTTCAAGAGGTTGAGTATATGGAACAGTGAATTGGTATGAACAAGATACGAGTAATTAAAATTTCTGATGTACTTGCTGACTCTTGTCTGTAAAGTTTCCAGTTTGTGTGATTTATATTTGTACGTGTTCCTTAAATTTCTTCTCAGTAGAACAAAGGAAAGTAAGCGGAAAATGTAGCATTTTACGCTATCACCAGGCAATAAATATTTGCAAAAGTATATAATAGGTGCATTTCTAAAAAGATCAGAGAAATTTTGTGTTCTGCCCAAATGCCCAGAATAAATATAATTTATTTATTTAATTATATATTTGAATATAAACACCCAAATACTTGTGACAAAAACTGGAGATATAAAGACATGCAGGTCTACATCAACCTTCACAATGCAATATTTCTATTTAATTGATATTTGAGTTGCTTCACACAATCTGTATATTTTTTGTTTATTCACGATTAACTACGCTACTTAATCCACTAAATGGGTTTCTTGAATACAAATTATTGTTGTCGGCACACGACAAAAAGTTTCCTACACTAGTTGCATCAGTTAAATGATGCATTTAATGCATTAAAATTTAATGCATTAAATCAACGGATTGGGGCCCAGAACTAAGTCTTGAGGCACTCCGTAAGTAAGTCCTCTCCTCTCTCAGAGTCACTATCATTGTCACACGCATAATGTTATTGGTCTGTGAGGTAGTTAGTGTTTCAAAAACGACGATAACCTTTAAAACCATCACGAAGACGGTAATCAAATCTAATTGATTCTAACGGATTATAATCTACTTCACAATTTTTATGTTGTACGTACGTAGTTACCTACTTACCATCCTATCGAAACCTCACCACCTATATAATGGAATTAGAAAATTATATGTACAATCGATTTGGAATATGACTAGTCCGAGAGTATGAGAATGCTATTATGCGGTGACATTTGTAGACGTTCCTCGAGGTGTTCATCAATCCGAGAGGGCTAAACGTTCAAGATACTGCATTGCCAAAATAGGATATACAGAGTAACACGCGTTGTGTTTTAAGGTTTGAATGTGCTAGACAGGTGCTAATGTTTTAACGATATTAGCCATCGTATTTGACTTTTGCTCTTTGGAGCTCAAGTTTTGAATTGAGCTTGCATGATATATGACGTGAGGAGTTCATGTGAAGAACTATTTTTGGCTTAATGATTGAACTGACTATGCGTTTGTACTTTGTTGTTATTATACCGGAAGTGTATGGCATGTAGAGCTGGTGGTGTTTGATTTATGATGTGGAACAGGCTCGTGCTTTGGTACTATTCAATTTAACTAGGAGCTCGTGTACTTGGATTTTTTGGAGCTTATGTTCGAATTGAATAGATGAATAGTTTTGGAATGAAGTATAGTGACAATAGTTGATACAAAATATAGTTATATAAGGTATAATTGTAGGTACCTTATATGGGATTGTCGATCTGCCAGAGTCTTACCCTCATACCCAGTGTAGATTTATACAAAAGCACAGACAGACGCACGTGTACAGATATGTACATATTTATATAAATAATAGAGGGCAGAACTTTATTATATAGACACAGATGTTCGCGGCGAATGGTTTTGGAGGCTTACCTCATTAATCCTCAATATAAGCGATCGTGTTTTTCTCGTGATTGTTGTAATGCTATTGGACAAATAACTATGTCTGATCTCTCCGGAAAACAGTGTCGAGGCTACCATGGTAACATTTATCGTATATCATGATATTACGAATGCCCGAACAATCACATATAGGATTAGCGATGTAATCCTCTTTGTTAGGATTATTCATTGTCGTGAATTAAACTGAACAACAAATTCGACAATCGGGTTCAAGGTAGGGTCGAGTAGTAATTATAGACCACAAGTATCAGCCAAAAAAGGCTTTTACATGCAGTTTGCACTGAATGATAATATAAGCTATTCAGCGCAGATACAATCGCCTTTACGCTTGCTATCACCCTGTGAAAGATAATATCAAGGAGTGTCTACTCATTTTTAAGACGGGTCTACTTCAGAAATCCGTCTTACAAGACTTGCTGGGCATCATCGCAGAAAAGCCGATGCGGAAATGGCGGTTTCTTTCGGTAAAACCGTTTTCCTTTATTTTCAAAGCGTTTGTTCGATGATCGGCAAAATATATTATTCAAATATATAACCAAATATATGACACCGAATTTCATAAATGCCGATTGTTTTTGCGAGTTGGCATTGTCTCAGTTAACGAATGTTATGTGAGTATCTTGATAACTTCCGTTCATAAATTTGTTATTTTTGTTTCTGGAAAAATTTTGGTATATTCTCCGATGCCTTAAACTAATTCTCATATCTTCATATAGCGAATCTAATCATTTTTGATTATATGATATACTTAAATTGATGTATCTTTTGAATAAAAATTGAGTTTGAGGCTGGTATTTCTGCGTTTGTTCAGAAACACTGTATCTCATGATCCCCACGTCTATTGGATGCACCAGAGGATTAAGGACATTTTGAAGTCCCGAAAGCAAACTCCATGATCGCCGACAATAAGCAATTAAATAAAAATGGCGCCGATCCTATAGTCTGTATGTATCGATTATCCCCAACATGTTGCGGCGGGCCATGTGCGAGAATAAATAAAGAAATTTTCTCCTTAGTTTCTCATCATTTATTACCGTCGCATTCGTTATATACCATATACCTTACTCAGTTAGTAGAGCACCAGACCGGTGATCCCGAGAGCATCGGTTCTGGGGCACCAAGATGGAGATTTTCCCGTGCATTTCTCTCGTGTTTTGTAATGCTATTTTAATTATAAATAATGTCATAAATGTCATAAATTTATTCATAATTTCACATGATTGTATCGTTTATATTATAAGTATAGTAAAGCTTTCCTCGTTTACCATCAGGGGGTAATAACAAGGTACGAAGTGCAGCATCGATAGCGAGTACATGATAGAGAACTAGTTAGTAAACGTCTACTACGGCAGGAAATTATGGTAATATGGAAGAAAAAACTATAATTATTACCGTGACCGTGCCAATCGTTGTGCGACGGCCCTTGTTATAGAAGATAACGAGAATCCCCCCTCCGTACAGGAAAGCACGCGCGGCGTTCTACGGATTCCATGTACATTAACCGCTGTCTGTCGCGGAGTAATGCAATGTATGTACCGTGAATCCACGATGAAGTTATGTCCGACGCAATTAGTCCGTCCCCGTTTGTCAACAGAGACGTAGGACGCCATATCGTATAGAACAAAACGTAAACGGAAGAAGTATATTTCGCATCCGCTTGTGTTAATTACTGTCTTAGCTAGTTAATGAAGTGTTCCGAAATGCGCGGATGCGAATAAAAAGCCGCGCTTCTAACCACTGTACAACTCTCAACGAATAATTATGCTACCTGATAATCCCAGATTAAGAAAATTTATCTTCTCGCGTAAGCCTCGTCACTCTTATGACGAGATAAGAGTTCTACAAAACCAGACGTAACTTACGTGATTTCGCAGTGAACGTATGTTATACAAGATGTGGGGCAAAATGCAGACGGATTACTCAATTCTCCGTGGTGTATTGAGGCAGCTACGATAACAACAGAGGTAGCTACAAGGATTCGACCGTTAAGATAATTAACGTAATGGAAAGACGACGCGCGTGTATTGAGCTTAAGTCGACATTAAAAGATTTGGCCATTTAGCTGTCGCATGAAAAATGGAGCGAAGCAACGGGTCGCGCTGTTCCAAATAACACATAACCTTTATTTAATAAACTATGTAGCATTGTTTGTCACTACCACAAGAGCTTAACGCCACAAGTACTCCCATCCGTGAATGGGATGGGCATTATGTGCGTTTAAGTGGTTGTTAGGCCGTGTTCATGTTGAGTGGCAAAAAACAGGTCACCTCACGACGTCAGCAGTCACGTGTGTCGTGACTGTCACCCACTAAAGCGTAGAATTTTGTCTGCGTCGAAAGGCAGCGATAAAATTAATACTTGAGATCCCCCCCTTCATTATTTCGAGGTGCTGAGACGGCCATTTAAGAAACCCTTCAACTCCTGTCGATAAATAGCCGAACTGCCCTCTCTGCCAACGATGCGCTGGTCTGCTCATTCTTAGAAAAAATACCTGACATACCTACTCTAGCGATAAAATTGTATAAATTTACTCAAAAATCTGATATCAGTGGCGTTTTTAGTTTCAGCACAATGTTAGATCAGCACTGTATATACAGTTGCCTTCTATCGTCGATTTGTGTTATTGACATGCCTACGATGGCCGAGGTCGTCTCTTCCAAAAAACAGCGGCGTTTTCTGGTGAACACGAAAACTTGCTTGCACACGAGTTCTGTATTGAATTTTTCCACCTACTTTAACAACATTGTATAGTTTGGTTGGCGTTAAAGAGCTCAATGAGGAAAATTGATACAGCACTGTCATTATCGATGATTTATGCCTGGAAAAAGAAAGCATACGGACGATGGAACTAGTTCGGATATCACGTTTCGTTGTCGCTGTAGTCGACTCGTAAAAAATCGCGATAATCACGATTTAAGTCTTGTTTAAAATGATAATCGCATTCGCTCGAACATCGAGACACTCGTCTCGCCCCGCGCGGAGAATGAGTGATGTTTCGAACTTGTAACGTTCCATTAGGCGATTCGACGTTGTACGTTTCCGAACGTCTGTGCGTTTGACGCATGATCGAGCTGCGACGACGATGTTTTGCTTTCATTTTCTGCGATGCGCCGTGGCACTGGACGGCGAAACGTAACTCTTCCGCCATTTCCGTACACAGCGGTTGCTGAAAATGCATTTTGAAGGGAATGAAGTAAGAGAAACCTCAACCAATTCCAAAAACATACGGAGAACCGACTGACCGCAGGCACACGGCAAACAGAATTTTTGACTTCTACCGGGTGTGACTTCAAACCCGCGTATTTAAGCGAGCATTACGTAAGGGCCAGGAATGGCCTATACAAAGATTGCCTATTTATAATAAACGAATTAATCATAGCTAAGATTTCAATAGCTCTGTTACGCCTGTTAGTTTCTGTAGTAACAGACGTACGTTACGTCATCTGGGACACAACACCGCCAAACTTTAACCTGGTATGGTGGCTAACTGGATATTCTTATTATAACCCTCGTTACCCGCGCCTTATGATCTGATGTCATTGATGAGGGATCACCATTAAGTTATCTTCTTACGAGTAATCAAATGACATAACCTGTTGTCTGCCGTGAAAAACCTCTCTGCGTGGATAAATGCACACATTTCCCTCAGAGACCCGCCATCCCAGGGTCCCACTCCCCCGCATTGACCCAGCACCCTTTTCGCCCCGGATCCTGTCATACCCGATCGTGCGTGGCGTTTCTCTTGGAATTCCACGTGAATTCAGCCAGCGCGACGAACACGGCTAAGGCCAAGCCCCCGAGTAACACGACGAAAATTCCACCAACGTTCGCCATTCCGAGAGAGGAGGCTTTTGTGTCTTTCCCGCCGTCCGACGGACACGAGTTACTGCTCTTCCACCATCGGTCATACAGCGCCATCACCGTCCCGGCTTCCTGCAGCTCGAGAATAGCCAGCGACAACTGGTCCCGGTAGGGAGAATCTAAAAGTAGCAGCAGACGAAGCACTTTGATAAAAATATACCTCCCTCGCGATTCTCTGTATCGACACATTTGTTGAATTAGTTAGAAATTGTATATTGACGAAACCCGAGATCGGCCGACGGTCTGCTGGACGGCAATTTTAAAATACAATTACATCAACCCACTTTCCCACCCCTATATCGATAAAAATGGCATGCTTTTTATGATTAATCACCGATGTTGGCCCGCCATCGATGATTGTCTGATAATGTCGATACAGCAGAACAATGATCGTGACGACACCGGTGGTGCCGTAGTTAGATACTTTCACGCGAGGTTTAGAGCTACGCACATTACGTGCAGTTTTTTGCACATTCAATTATGTGATGTACACATCAATTTTGTGCTTGGAATGCTGACGAAATTCATCAGCGTAGACGAAGCAATAAATGTTGGAGGCGCGACAAAGCAGCTGGAAAACCTCGCTTCTCCTTATTGTCTTTTCGCCGAAATTGCAATCCAGAAGATGAAAATATAGTTACCATTGTTATTTTATACTGGACACGCTATGAATTACTTCATTCAGATAACAAATAAAAAAATTGCACCTCGAGAATCGAAGTAACAACTCTATCCGCAACCACTCACTGACTGGCGTGCCGATACCGTATCCCTTGCTGTCCAGCATTCCCCCGACCTGCATGAGACTGCAGTTTTTACTGAGCATGTATTCGAGCATCGTCGACTCAATCAGAAAGGCGTAGTTCCCGCGAAGGACGCGTTCAACGCCCTCCATATTTGATGAGGTAAACACGGAGGGTGTCTTGCGCATAAATTCCCACATACGTCTGTACGTCTCGATCGTAGACATCTGCAGAGAGTCGAGCATGTTTTTACGTCTCATGTCCTGTATATGGCGACGAGTTTGCAAGACGCACTTTGCCATGAATAGGCTATATTTCCGTGGTGCTGTAGAAATATTTTTAGGTGCCTACTTTTACCGATCATCAACAGAGAAACTTATAAAACGTTTTACGTGTGATTTACTTACGATGCTCAGCGTACCTATGACCTACATTTTCCTGTCTACAGATAATACATCTAGAGTTTTATATTCCGTAATAATATTTACATAAAGTCTGGTCATGCTGTAGCAGACGCAATTCAGATTTTTCTGTACATGTAAGGTGTGTTTTACAGCTAGGCTAATATGTACACTTAAATGAAATAGAATTCATTTCAAGTTCGTTAGTAAGTGTAACCTTAAAAAACGTCATAGTAGAGCCGCCTTCCAGCGTGCCGTAAGAGATCTTCGTTTGCTTCGCGAGGTCTTCGGCGTTCTCTATTGGCGACACCATTCGTTCCACCGTTAGGAAAGCTGCGAGATTTGCCGTGTATGACGCTATTATGATGAGGGTAAAAAACCACCAAATTCCTCCGACGATGCGAGTCGAAACGGCGCGCGGGTTTATATCCGATCCCTGCTGCATTAACGTACCTACTGTAAACCAGAGACTGTTGCACATGGAAAAGTCGTTTTCTATCGTGTCCGTGTCGATGTTGCAAGGGTGAGGGTTATACCATTCGTACGGCGAAAACCGCGCCAAAACAAAGATGGCGACGCTCACCAGAATGTAGGATCCGATGACGTAGAGCCAAATCTCGATCGCGAGGGGGTTCAGGAACGAGAAGAGACCCGGTGACTCTGGGGTAGGGATTTTGAATAGAATGCTGATGCCCAGGTTGAGAAAGGGTTTCGTAAAATCAATGACTTGCTCGCGAGGGTAGCTAATTGTGAGTGGAGCCATTGACATATCCGCTTTCTGAAACCGACGAGATAGGGACTTCAGAAAGTCTCATGAAAGATAAACCGATAATTCCAAAACGACAAATTATTAAATGAGACATTACGTGGCTAATCCGTGAGTTAAGTTAATAATAAAATAATAAAAATACATTTGTTTTGGAGGCGCCCTACTAACTAGTATGTCTCTAAGGGGCCTATATACAAGTCGTGTGATTATTAATCATATTGTATAACACAATTGCGAGTACATATACGTAAATAATAGCCTAAGACAACAGTTAAATGAAATGAAATGATATGAAATAACTACCGTATATACTCGCCTATAAGACGGTTTTTAAAGTCAAAATTTCAATTCTTAAAGTCTACCCCCCTCCCGTCTTACAGGCGGATCAATAAAAATTAAAAAAATTTGGGCAGTAAAAATATACTGATACGTACCTTCAGACGTGTTACAGACGTCAATCGGCGTTCCCATGTGCCAATGTTTTACGAAGAATGTATTCATTGATCTTTTATGTAGACTATTGTGTTTTTATCTTATAATATTGTTTTTATCAATAACAAAGAGCCCCTACTATGTCGATGATACGGACGTCAAGCCAACGACCGTGTACCGAGACGTTTACAAAGATACCGTATTCAGTGGAATCTTTTGATGTTTTCTTGTGGTTTATATCGTCTGTTCTTTGTTTGTGAAAAACAGTTTTGAATGTTTTCTTATAAAAATTATTACTTTCATATCGTCTTTTTTATTTGTGTATCTTTAAATTTTAGTGTTTTTTTTTGCGATAAAAATGAAAAGCTGTAGGTGGGTGAATCGTTGGTATAAATGCATGGGATCCTCGAGATTACATAACGTAACTTTCCTATCCAAATTATAATGGCTGAAGAAGGGGTAGCACCCTCAAATTTGACTCTCGACTTATAGGCGGTTCAAGAGCAATACCACGATTTCGCCGGCCAAAGTGGGGGGGGGGTCGACTAATAGGCGGATCGACTTATAGGCGAGTATATACGGTAATTGGCAATGTTTCTTATTGTGACCATACTACACCCATTTTTATTAAATTTAAATTGCTGGGGTGAAATATGGAATGATCTTAGTATTAGCATCAAGCAAGGTTACACTCTAAATTTATTTTTAAAAAATATAAATATAATAAATATAATATTAATAAATTTGTATGCATAGATTTAGGAACTAAGTATTTGTAGATCTACCTGTTAAAAAATTGTAACTTTCCTAGGAGGTTATAACATTTATAGGTCTCTCAAGATTGTGAGTGCTACCTTACAAGTTGATCTAACTTCAAGTACTTCCCTTCAAAAAATTACATATAAATATGTTATTTAATCAATAATTAGAGTTGTTGTTCTTGTATAATTTACATACCCGTCCAAGCTTTATTCTGTGTAACTGTGACTACACTGTGTACATGATGATTCATTTTAATCCAAGGTATATATACTCCGTATGCAAAATTATACAGATAGAGTGAGTTCGCTACGTATAAACGAGCCAAGTTCTAGAGAAAGGTCTGAGACCATTACTGTGACCTACTTCGAACATTCTTGGGGAGGAGATTCTGGAACATCGAGCCGGAGTAGGATGCCTCAATGTAGATCACCATCTACCAATAGTTATGTCACTATGTCACTGACATTTGAGATTTCATATTGGTCGTCACAAACACGCGTGACATACGACTGACTATCTTAACACTACACATGAGCGCCTGGATTTTCAAGCAGCATTAATCAAGTACCGAATTGCATAGTTCATTTATGGCAGGTGATAACAATATAGTGGTTTATTTTTACTCATGTAAGTGTGTTCGATATCTACCCTTAAGACTTTGATCAAATTTATTTCGTTCCACTTCAGTGATCTGAATAAGACCATCCAAGGCTGATATCTGCCAAATGGCAAACCTGCATCTGGCAGTTTTTAAATTTCTTAAGGAAGTGTTGACGTGTTAACACAAATAGACAGACGTACAATGGACAAAGACTAGCAATGCAGTTCACTCACCTCTTTGAATTTTCGTTCATTATTCATCGCTACAATAGTATTGACCAGGTCATTTGCATTAAGCTGAAAAGATCACATAATACAGCAATATCATTAGTAATAGGAATATCATTACATGAGCATGATAATTTGTCGTAAGTTTAATTTTAAAAAATATATATTAATAAAAATTATAATAATTGTAGTTTTATGTTAAGTGCCATATTATCCCTTGGTGAATGACAAATGATGTCACTGGTGGTTCCTAATTTTACCACAACTAAAAGAGCATGTAGCATAATAGGGCAATACATAATTCAAGATCTACCGCTAGGCCTTTAAATGCTCAGGTTTGATATCAGAATCAACATTGGTGAATGAAAAATTTATATTCAGGTTTAAGGAAAACTTGAAGACCACATAAAAAGTTTGTCTTAAAAAGTACAGAATGTGAAGGGTTTAGATATTTGAAATTGCCAAAATTGGAAGCAGTTAGTCGAGTAGTAGGAGGATAATACTCATTACTGAAAGGTCGCGGGTTCGAAACCGCCCACCAGTCGAATTTTCTGGGATGAAAAGAAGTTTATCGAAAATATGTTAAAATGTTTTGCTTAAACATGAGTGAATCGAAGCATTTTTTAAGTTTCCCTTTGAAGATGTCGAAAGTGTGATATGTTTTACATATAATTTAGATATCATAATTTTAACATCCGAAGTCATATAGTTGTAGAGTAGACCAGAGTTACTAGTGAAGGTATGGTCATAGAAGTGGGCAAACTTGTATTTCGAGATGACAGGACTGAGTGATGTCAACTATCGTGTGTTCCTAGCTGATGTGCGTGGATAACTATAAGATCACTGAAATGCTCGAGAGTCCTGTGGGTGAGACAATTTGCAAGCGATAACAAGTGTCTTGAACTGGATGCGCTGTTTTACAGGAGGCTCGTGGAGGGAGATCAGGGAAGGAGTGATATGTTTAGAGCAATGAGTCTGAGTAAGGAGCTGAGCTGTACTGTTTTGGAGATTTTGCAGTCAGCGAATGTTACATGTCGAGGAGTCGATC
>WURV02211276.1:0-26003 GCA_011762755.2 Epimenia babai
CCGGAGAAGGTTATATATAGAACCACGGAAAGAATGGAGTCATAATAACTCAAAATATGACCACTAGTCCTCATGAATATACAGCATAATGTTTTATAGTGACCAATGCGACTGAAACTGTTACCCACTCTTATGCTCGCCGTATATCAATCGTCATATAAATCGATAAACAGATTACGATGGTCTGTATGACAATAAACCTGTAGTCTGTATATACGTTCCTGAACCCTCCTCCCGAACGCCTCGCTCTCCGCATTCTTCCACTCCCGAGATGCCTTATTTCCCATAGAAGCCGAATTGTCACGGGCTGTCCTGCGCGTCGTATAATATCGCGCATATAACGTAATATACGGCAAATACGGAGATTAAATAGTGCTAAATTACCACTCAAAATACTACTAAAAATTATTTACGTCAATTTGCTTACTACAACCAGCCCTGCTGTCTAATTGCGCCCGTCGAAGTATATTTGTACAATGTATATTTGCGCAATGTCAATTCATATAATTATATTTAGCCAGTTATCTATTCTGGTATTCAAGCTAATATATGAATTGATGTAGCATGTCTTCCACTTCCATACAATGCTCTTTTGGGAAGTTGTATTGCCAATAAAGGTGGAATTTTCATATTTCATGCAAACATTCGGCCTAAATTAAGTTAATAATTATTTATAAACTACCTTGCTTTCTTGCATTGATAAAATGCTAATAACTGATATAGGAGCATCATGCATAATTTCAATATACTTACACGTTGTTCTCGTCGCCATCGTTGGGCAAATTTTGTTCACTATGTCGCGCGGAGTTATACTGTTCTGTTGGGGCTCCTTTTGCGCGGTCATCATCGATAAATCTCCCGCGGCTTTGCGCCGTGAAGACTCTCGGATTCAGGACGAGCAAACCCCCAGCTAGAGAGTGCAGAAATGTTCCACAATATCAATATTCGTGGAGTTGTTCTCTAACTATGATAACTCGTTCTTTATTGAATTGTGGCGAAATCATTATCACAAATTGTCTTAGGTATAGACCATACATTAATAATAATTGTTATTATAATTATCACGCAATAATTTTTTCCTGATTTAATAGCATTTGTGCAGATGCGATGGATAAAAGGAAGCTGTCAGGTCACTTGTCAATGTTCGAGCACTGACCTACGAATCGGTTATTAGGATTTCATGTCAAGGAAACAACGATTGTGTATTTCAGTTGTCTTAGGGCAAAGACAAGGTACTTTACAGCGAAGGATATAGTCGACTTGGTCATAAGCACAATATATTGGTTGTAACAGGTGTGAATGAAATTTAGGACTGTAAAAATGTGAATAGCCTGCTAACGCCTGTAACAGCACTGCCTTCTCCATTGACTTATAAACTGACATTTACCGTACCACGAGGTGACTCTAAAGTGGTGTGCATGAATTCACACTTGAAACATTAAACGTTAAATATTATCTACGATACTAACCTTGAACATTAATATTATTTGATGGATCTGGTTTCACGTATAGGCAAGTCAAAACGGAAATAATAACTAATATGGAAAGCATAATACCATAGTCATGACAACATCGTTTGTAGCTGCTAGACATTGCTAGTTAATCGTGTTGTATACCTTCACAAAAAGTTACATCGAGGTCTTATGATGAAGCTACTTGCATATAAAATAGTGATGAACATACGCACATGTTTCGCCAGAAAGAGCCCTCCGGTTATAACTTTATTAACCAATAAAATCTCGCCAAAATGCCCTATCGAATAGATGCTAGCTTTTTGATTTGATGAAATCAATACGTTGATTATTCAGAAACAAACATATACATATTTAATGATTGATATTGTAGGAATGTTATACAAAATCGCGTGAATAGCTCAAAAGATTGTTAGAGGTTCAGTTCGATGTAACGCTGTTGTTTTCCATCAAAGACAGTGTACATATACAGTAATAATTTATAAGTAACTTGAAAAGCAATGATGTACCTCCTCGCTCATATAAAATCCCAGTGCATGACTATTACATTAAGGAAGTACCAGTCAAGCGTGACATAAATTCAATAACACATTTACACTGACCCAGAACAGCCAGTCATCATGCGTGACGAAGGGAGATAATTTATACGCGGGTTGTATTGAGTTTTTATTCGTATTTTTCGCCAGTAAGTGAGATAACCATGATGGCTTCTTTCCCCATTAACGTTACGTTAATTTATGTACGGTCACTGTCCACAACCCGATCTTCGGTTTCACTTCGTTTCATTTCTTGGCTTAATTGATGAATACATTGAATATTCATGTTGCGCGCCCGGCCGGGGTTCGTCAGAGATCAACTACGGGCGACTCTGCTCTGTTATTTTCGCTTTCGCCATCCACAAGAACGCCGTTAATAAAATAGAAAGGGTCTACAATAGCACGCTCATCTCTCGGAGCTCCTCTATCCAACCCCCAAGACTCAAATATTCCCTCCTCAAATACTATCTGTTTGACGAGTAATCTATTAAAGAGTAAGCTACAACGGGGCGATTCCACCATTAGGCGCCCAATACAATTAACTGTTACCTACCTTATTCATGGCGATCGATCACATAATAAAACTACGTGAGTGTCATAAGTGACGCTAGAAGGTGAAGCACGAGGGCGAGAACCAAAGTGACACCAAGCTGTGACAACATGAGCATATATGCCAGCTTACAATCGCTGGAACATAGGCCGCTATAACATTCATAAAATACATTTTGTAATGTTAGATTGTATATATACACGACCTACACTCAATGCGGTATAAGAACCAAAAATTACACGAAATATCCAACATAAATAATTACGTATCGCGACCTACAAGTATGCTTTATATGGCGGGAGTTCATAAACACATATGTATAGTATATAAAACAAGAAAAGTAACTATTTCATAAGCTACCTAACGTAAGGGGTAAGGGTATATGACTGTCTAGCCGGATACCTAGATAGTACAGCTACATCCAGATAATAAAATACATTCACAATAACATATGTAAACTTGTATACAGTGTGGATTGTGTGATGTAGCCATTAGAAAAATTAACATCGCCTCATAAAATATTATTCATTCAGTAAAGACTGACGAAAGTTGGCGACTATTAATCATAAATTAGTATGATATAAGTCGCTAAAAGATAAAAACACAACTAGTTCGTCATCAGGGCGTATAAAGTATACAGGGGTAGATATGTCGACGATTATGTGATGAGTTGGGCTAATAACCAAGGAGATCGTTGTCTATAGTCCATTTTTGTGGTGGTCTATCGGAAACACACGAATAAAGTATATATAAAGTAAAATATAATATATACGGATAAAAATCATATTTTCATTTAAATTTTAAAAATATGTTAAATGAGGAACATTCGACATGACCATGCAATCTGTTGCGCTGGGAGTTGGAACCATTCCTAATGCAGTGTCTGAATCAGTAATATTGATACGAGGCAATGGATTGCTCAAGCCCACAGTCGGGTCTTTTAGGTGGTTTTATCAAAATCCGCCAAACATCGTTAAAGAAATATTCATAACAGTGTTGTAAAATACGTGCAAGAGACAAATACTATTAAGAAGCTGGAATATTTTCGTATCTAGAACCGTCCGGTATTTCTTGGTGATGACGTCGTCATATTACCGGTTATTCCGTCCAAAAATTCACGCGACCATCTTCCTGAATAGGTCGAAATTTTTCAGTCGAAAAAATTCCCGTGAGCCCACACTCACAATGACTCATTGGTCGAAAATCCCCCGCCTTCTTGATGCGTCTGAAAATCCACGTGATTCCACACAGCCGCACTGATGGGCCGAAAATTTCTTGCCCTCGAAAATCCGTGGCCCCCTAATGGCCTCTCGATTAGTCGAGAAATCCTCACCACTGATTGAAACTTGTCACATGGGAGCCACCTGATAAGTCGGATGAGCTCACAGAAGTAACGAGGAAAGGAAGCCACTGGTGGGAGGTTTTGAACCGCGACCGCCCACCTTAATTATTTTCGGATTTCGCTCCTGTTGTATACGATAAACCTTTTGGAACTTTTGTTCTTCCATGACACCTACTTCAGTTTATCAGGTTCTTCATCATTTCTGAAGTCTTAAAGCAAACATTGCTCAATAAACTTATAACAAAAACAAGTTCTGCCCTAGAGGCTTAAAGATTTTCCTCATAGATCAATAGCAGCAAGTCCTTACAAGAATGATGTGATTATTAACTATATATTTATTCTGTTGCTTAACATGGCGCGATTTAATGGAACCTAACACTATTAACGTGTAATCCGAACTACTTCTGTCTGTCGCCGTACTATTCCCAGACTCTTGTTTTTAGCACTTTTAAAATAATAAAACAGGGCCGGATTATGTAACATCACAGCTACCGATTAACTCCCACGATGAGTCACGTGACGATATGGACACTCTGAAATAACGGACCTCATTTTAACAACGAAATAGGTCGAGAAAATCACGCCTATATGAAAACAGCCGGGGTGAATCGCAAAACGTGTTTTGCAACATCATGTAGTAAATATGGCACCCCGGGGTATGGAATATGGCAATTGCGGTATAGCCCAATATGGGAAAACGTGAGCGACAATCCGACATGAACTGTCATTAATTTGAACCAGTCACTCAACTCGTTTCGCTCCAAGTCCTTGTTTATATATATTAACCACATATTTCTGTGTTTACTTTTTTCGCGTAGAAAACACTTCTTCATCCACATTGCCATTAAGCAACAGAAAGCGTATTGATTCTAATCTTGAGATATTCTGCATATAATATAATTATCATTAGTCAAGGTGGATTTTCTTTATTTTGATGTATTTTCATCAGTAAGATAGCCACGGGTGACAATACGATATAAATATATATACGTGAAGATATAACATCTCAAATCAATGGAGCGTGACGGCAGCCATCTTATATATACATTGATACGGTACAATGACAACGCCCTGCTACCACTTCACGTAATAAGTCTTTATTACTTCGTTTAGTTTCTATCACTATAAACGTCGGAGACTGCGTATAGCCTCGTACACATCAGACAATCTCGGACAATAGAGAACTTGTCTAGCTGGATTGTAAATAGTCACGTATGCGTGAGTACGATATACAGCAGATATACCATCAGTATACACAATGCTTACATCACATTTTTTATTAATTTATTGACGTGAATAACGAATGATGATGAAACAAAGACATATTGGCAGCAGTCGGATGGGCTAGAATTAATGTGAACCGTGTGATCAAATATATTTGCGACGGGTTTCTATTTTACCCGATTAATACTAGAAATGGCAAGATATTATTAAAGATGACAAAAAAAATAATGAATAAACAGGTCTCCAGGTTTTTTATTAATATTATTAATTTCTGTTCTGCTTACAGCAAGTTGATAAGTAAATAACTAAAGAAATTTTATACCCCCTCAACCACGCATGGTTCTCTGAGGTGGTTTACAAAAACATTAAAAACATCTTAGAATTTTATGTGCTAGTTAAAAACAGGGTTAATATAAAAATAAATGTATTCATTATGTAATTAAAAATACTGTACAAATTCGTTCTGTAAATAGATGGACAGGATAATTTATCTAATGATAGTTCATTAATATCTAATGATAATTCATTAGACAAATCTTTCCGAATCTCCCAAACAATAAAATATCGCTCATTTTCTATACGACTGTACATTACGAAAGGAAGCTGCGGGAAAAATTTCGGTCGTGTCGCGTCAATTCGAACCGCGAACATCTAACAGAAAAGATTCCAACATAAAAATGTAATACAAACTCATTACTTAATATAAGCAAAGAAAATATATTTGATAACTAATTTTTATTTTGTCTTTTGCAGTCGTTTGCTGACTACAATGTTGCACGGATATATAGCTGTGCTGTGGCTTTCCACGTGGTTTGTTCCCTGTGAGTTGCTTACTCGATGCCCTACCAACGTCTGTTCGCGGCAAACCGGGGCGATAATATTCCCACCATATAACAATAATGCTACCGGCCGCCATCTCTCCATCGCCGGGGTTCTTCCACTACGCAAGCGAGGCAAGGATGTGTATTCGCTAGAATGTGGAGAAGTCGATGCCGTCATGTTGTTACGTCTTCGCGCTTTCGAGTGGGCGCTCAGAACGGTTTCAGATAGATTGAAGTCAAAACCCGAAATAACTATTGGGGGAGTGGCTTTTGACTCGTGTAATAATGTTTTCCAGTCTATTGAAGAGGTTTCAGCTTTCGAGATGTGCCGATTAGCTGTGAAAACAGCGGATAAAAAATCATATATCGATAGACGCTTCATAGCATCGTATATGGATTTCCATACAAATTTAACGGCATTGCAGAACGCAAGAATGGAAGGTTCGCTCTTGAGATTCGGCAAACCAGTGATGCGATTAATGCATTCCACACGATTCCAATCTGGATTGTACTTTCGAAGCGGGCCAGTGGACCAACAGATGAACGCCTTAGTTAATATCATCACCTCCGTCGAAAACGTTCAGCATTACGCGATGGTCTTATACAGTCACGGAGAATTATATGAAAATCTGTACGAAAAATTTATGATGGCTTCGTCTCACGCGTCAGTTTGTGTCCCTTACAAGCGACGGTTGTTCTCACTCGAAGCAGAAATGGAGCGAGTAGTTCAAGATATTCGCAAGAATAGACATTTCCGTTTCTTGGTGTTGTTGCTGAACGACTATGATCTCGAGATGTTGTTAGGCGAGATGGCTAAAGGGACCGGGAAAGAAAGTATTGCCTTCAGCGTGATACTCATGGTTCCGGACTTATCACCAGCATATAAGGGATTACTACAAAAGAGTCGTTTAGGATCCGTGTTACTCGAATACACGCACACATTATCGAACAGTCAAGGACATGTTATTAATACATTTTCCGAGAACTACAGAGGACTTGTCAAAGACTCGGAAATACCAGCAGGGTTATCAGCGGATGATGTCGTGGCAAACGTAGCAGACGTGGTGTTAGGCGTGGACATACTTGTAGCCGGTTTAGAGGGGGCCAGAAGACGTTTGTGCAACGGTGACGACGTATGCGACGAGCTAATGGAATGGGATAGTAATATGACTCGTGTTCGTGAATCTGTGCGGGACGCAACTCCGTATGGCGACGAGAAAGCTTTTAATAATATGAACTACATACCCACCGAATATAAGATACTTGAAATTGAGCCACGCAGAAATGTCAGCAAAAGAGCATTTGTTCAGGTAAGATAATATAATAAAACTAAATTCGCGAACTGTGAGGAAAGTCTCTTTGAAAGAATGGAGAAATTAATATACCAATATTTTCTCTTTTTATGGGTAATCACACATTTTAAAATAAGAAGCATCTTTCAGGAAGAAGTATTGTGTTATAATTTTGGAATTTATTTGACCAAAATTTGCTACCATTACATTAACTTACATTTAGGCTATCAATTATGTTTAAAATATCAGCAATCTGTCAGCATACCTAGAGACGTCTCCTCTGTTTTTGTTGGTGAACAATGTGGAGACTGTCACCCTCTTACGCGATTTTTCACGAACTCCTGTGCGTTTCTAATCGATCTATTTCTGCTGCCTCCCACACTTACAAAGTGACAAATTAAATTCGTTCAATATGTCTCTCCCCTCATGTACTACAGCAAGCGTGGTTTTCGCCACTTTTTCCGTGTATTCCACTTTTCTGCTATTGGTAGTTAGCATTCCGGTTTATTCTCGCATGGACCAGTTGTATATAATTAGATATTTATTGCAAAAGTACCCGCAGGTACTACTACCTCAGTAGAAATTCTTTAATGGTGTTTGGCACGTATCTTCTACCTTAAAAGAATTAGATGGCGACACGATTTTCTTTGCTGAACACTGTATCTCTTCACTACATGACTTTTGTCTGGCATCTGTGGAATTATTTCATCATTTTGCGATTAGTTATTACATTTCAAGGTGAATTGACGAATATATATTTTAGTATACGCTCATTATTAGAAAAGTTAGTGCATTTTGTCATATTTAAAAGAATTGTTTTAATACAGTATGAATCACTGGTGACCGAATAAACCTAGGACCTTGACTTAGGTCGTTTTGAGGTCAACAACTGAAACGTTACAAATGATAAGGTAGCATAATCGTGACAACCGGTGATTTTTTGTCCTCTCTATCACATTTATTTATTTATTATTACAATATATTTCTTATTAATTTTATATTATATTTAATAATGAGCACTTGTCAGTAACGAAGATGGCAGGACGAGATATTGGCGGATATAGATGGAGAGCGTGGTATTGGCGTGCGTGTAGCAGAAATGTCGTTGTATGACATTGCAGCAACCTTTACGCGTGACTGGATCACGCTGTAATACACCAGTCCCATACACAGTAGCTACAAACAGTGGCATGTGTTAGGCCGAGCAGGCACTGTTTACGTATGTCAACAATGGGTAACCCTACTGCTTAACGACATTTCACGCTACTGTGTATTGCACAGTATGCAGAGTATTGTGGACATTGTAGTTTTGAAGACCGAAATAAATATCTACACTTCAGAAATCATTAAAATAGCGTGTATATATATTAATCAACGTTTTCAGGAAAGGGATACGTTGATTACACACATTAATTGCAATATATTTATTTTACATTTCTTATATAGGTTGGGATTGTGAAGAAAGACGGCAATGTGACGATGACCGGCGATGGAGTTAGAGCATTTAACGAAGACAACAAAAGTTTACCACCAAATTCGTCCTGCCCTCCTCAACAGGAATTCATCTGCAAACAGGTTTGCTCCGAAGCACCACCCACAACACATAGCGCACCGACCGAACCACCACCGGAATCGGACCAATATACGCGATACGAAAACACACCGATCAAACGAAACATGGCTATGGGATACCATATGCAAGGTGGGCTCATAACACAAAAGCGATCAAGCAACGAATATGGCGATAGATACTCCGAATACAGACAGACTTGGAGCATAGCTATCGCTGTGTGCGCGGGGGTAGGCATGGTTATTGTTATCGTCTTGGAAATAATAATTCTCTGCAGGGCATTGAAAACACGGAAATCCGATAAACCGCCGTACGTTTTTATGAAATTTCGTACGTTGTTCAGTGGCCAGTTGCTACTACTGAGCATATTCCTCTCGTATTTTACTCTGATTGCTTTTATCTTCGTTCCAACAGCTGCAACGTGCGGGATAATTCGCTTTTGCGTTGGATTCTGTTACGCCACAATGTTCTCGTTGCTCATCGTAAAGTTACTAGTTTTGCTTAAATCTCGTACGTCCGAATTCTATTTACCTGGAGAAGAGAAGTCACCGAATTATCTAAGAGGCGAGCTACAGCTGATCATATTCTTCGCCGCACTCGCTGTGCAGATAGCTATCGGCGCGCAGTGGTTGATACAAGTCCCTCCCAGATCTGTCCTCGCGCTTAGCTATGGAGACGAGCCCGTGTGGATCTGTAACCACTATACATGGTCTGTCGGCAATAACTTCTGGGACATGTCGACGTTTGTGAGATCAAATTCGGTCAACCACATAATATCGTTGGTTTACATATCCTTCCTGATCGTTGTAGCGCTGGTGCTTGCGTTACAAGCGCAAGACATAGTGACCAATCTTAGAGAAAGTCGGTTTATTCTGTTCGCCATCCTGTTCACATTGCCGGTGTGGATAGCGTGGCAGCTACTCGCCGGTCTCATCCACGATTACAAGCGAGCGTACGCCCATGAAATCGCTGACGCTAGCACAGCGTTCGGTTTGTTTTTGATCGCCACGATTATACTGTTCACCATGTTCTTACCGAAGAGTCGCCAGCTGATCAGTGCGGGTTTAGAAGGCGTATATCTCGAAGACGACAAGGATACAAAGTATTACGACTCGGCGTCCGTCTTGTCGCCCAGAGACATCGCTAATGGTTCGTCTTACTTCGTCGCGGCCGACGGAAGTATCGTAGATGGCAACATGAGCACGTTATCTCGGCCCCGATACGTGGAGACGTCATTCAGTACAGCTTTACCCGATAGATCGATTCACGACCGTTCGGCCTTCTCGACACTGGACCGTCACCGTGCCGTGTATGACGGGGCATCGACACTCACAAGACCGTATGCGACATCGACGTTGGGTCGAACGAAAGAACCAAACGTTCTCTATAGCGAGACGCACTCCACGTACGAAAATGATCCGCGTAAGTACACACACACAGCGCGCACGCACGCACGCACATAAATATATATATGTAGAGGGTGGTTTTTTAATGGCTTCTTTCCTCCGACGATGCTTTTTTCGGGTGCTATCTGGCTGATCATTATGGCGCTTACCTCTCGGCTATCAAAAGGCAAATAATCATCACCAGCACGAAATCAGCGTAGTGAGCGTTTATGCTGGCAACCGGTGGCATTAGTATACAAAGGACAACTGTCTTCTCAGACTGGTTTTTACTACGGCGTTTCCCCCACCCTAATCAAGAAGGGCAAGTCATTTGTCGTGTTAACCAGGGAATAACTTTATGGGCGAGTAAGGTCCCGGGCATCGATTTGCTCATAGCCGATTACTACAATAACAATCTGAAATAGAAAGCAGAATGTACCTTACCATGACGTTTCAATATCCGTGGTATTTATTTATTCATTCATCCATTTTTCCTTAATTCCTCCCCCATCTCCATCCATTTGTCCATGTTCATCGCTCCCTCCTTCCCACCATTCCTAGACAGATGCATAAAATATGTCGACTTTCCGAATAATTGGTAAATATATTGATCTTATCACTACCTTGAAATCCTAATTATTAACACCAAAACATACGACGGGAAGATTCTTAATATACCAGGATGTGAATCCGTTATCTCCATAGCAGTCGACAGTCTATTCTTATATGACCCTAAGTAAACCTTACCTTCCGTATGTCACTAACACAGATGCACTGCATGCCAAGCATCCGAAAACCACTCCGACGTACGGAAGCACACCGAATCTCACTGTCATCCCACCGGCCGGTACGCTCCCCCGAGCATCATCGACCCTCAATCGCTCAATGGACACCGGACAAAGTGGAGGGAGGAACCGGGCGCTTCTTCTAAGCCATGATCTCACGGGACGACGGGCTCACGCCGGCATGTATCCGTCCTACTCGTCCGACATCGGCTCACCGACATCCGCGTCGCAGTTCAATTACGGAAAGAGTAAGTAGCTACACAGATTTAAGGCCATCATTTGTCAATCTGAGAATTCTCCATTTCACTGAGCTAATAACACCAAACAGGGTTGCGTGGTTCACTAATCAAGTTATCTGCACCGCATCCATATTGTAATAATTGTGTATACCATCACACTTGGTCATTGCGTTTAAATACACAACACATTTCCCACTTACTAAACACTCAATGTAGACTAACGCATGTAAGCATACACGAACGCTCCCACACATGGAAAAATTAAACAATCATAAAATGAAATAATAGAATCACTTAGTTCATCGTTCAATTATATTAACTAAAAGAGATTTGAGAAAAGTGGGTGTGAAACCGCAAATAGCTCAACAAATGGATATGATAAAGGCATTTTAAGCTTAGGAGATATTTTCACATACAGTAGAGACGTTTGAGGATAGCCCATCATATTCGCTCTTTATGAATTTTTATGGTGCATGGTGTATTTCAGGAAGCAAGTCTTCTCAAGGACAAATTGGATCGCTTTAGATATGAATATGATCAGCTGCTATAAGGACACGACAGACTGCGCGTGTAATTTCCGTCGTCACGGACATTCATTGCGACAAACAGAACGATCTAAAATCACGGCTTGATCTGACTTTTACTTAACACTCATGGACATCAAGGAAACGATAGCTCTTGTATATAAACCTGTATAAGGTCACCGGAATGCACTTGGAACCTTGTGAAAACTAAAGTACCAATTGAATGTAGTTAAGATAGTCAGCCGAGAAAAAGTTGATTTTATGCTAACAGGTGAAGCGATTTTAATATTATTTGTGTGTCACAGCGTGTCTAATTATTTACTTTTGCAGTTAATATAATGGCGGTATATTTAACAGTAAATGGAATACTGTAAAATGAGATGACTAGGTAATGGGCACGCAAGATGACGCCAAGGTAGCGTTATCTGCAACGTTGGTGACAAGCTCACCCACTCGTTATATTATAACACATGGTGCTCAGACCCAACCAAGACTAAAAGCGCTTTAACGCTCAAGAGGGGCATATAAGCCGTCCAACTTCTAACATCTTGGATGATATTTCTGTTAACCTTTACTCGAGCAACGAAAAACAAGTATCCATCCTTTTCCACTATTTTTTTCAACCATGGCACTGTTGTGACCAGAATGTTTTTGGAAACGTCTGCTAAAAATGAGATGAAATTTCAGTATCTTGACATGGCAAAAATCAATGCACGGATTTTGTTCATAAAAATTTTAATAAAATAAAATATACTATTTAACAAAAACATCTGCGCAAATGTAAAATGTGCTTATTAACATTGTCTATTATGTGTGTCAACACAAAAGGAAACATAGACGATACGTCCGTCTCATATAATGTAATACAAAGATCATGTCCATGTTATGCAAAAAGGTGTACATCTTATACAACTGGGAACAAAAATTACCTGGAGAACAAATCAAGTTTGTCCTTATTATACAAAGAAAATAAAGAGTGTACATCTCATAAAATGAAATACAAGTCTTTCCTTTTCATACAATAGGAAACTAAGGAAGTGTGTCCTTTTAATATAACGGAACACAAAAAACGTGTTCATTGCAAACAATAGGATACACAAAGTTTTCCATCCCATGGAATAGGATACAAAGAAAGTGAGTCCATGTCAAAGACAATGTAATGCTTGTAGTTAACATGGCACATTTGCAGAGTGATATAAATAGAATAAAATAAAATTGGGCTGTAAAGCAACAGTCAGGGCCAACTGACAGAAGTCAAGGGGAAAAAACCAGATATGATAGGTCCAGAGACTCGAGACAGATTGAAGTGTAAACATATGTCGAGACAGGATTAGTCACTGCTAAATAGAGACAGTGGAGACAGTGAATTAATGGATTAGTCAAGGCTGATTAGAATGAGTCAAGAACCTGTAGAATTAATGGATTAGTCTAGGCTGATAAGAATGAGTAAGAACCTGTAGAATTAATGGATTAGTCTAGGCTGATTAGAATGAGTCAAGAACCTGTAGAATTAATGGATTGGTCGAGGCTGATTAGATTGAGACAAGACCTGTAGAATTAATGGATTAGTCAAGGCTGATTAGATTGAGTCAAGACCTGTAGAATTAATGGATTAGTCAAGGCTGATTAGAATGAATGCAGACGTCTATGGGATTAGTGGATGAGTCACGACCTACTGAAAAAGTCAAAAACCAATTCAAGTGTCATAGCAAATAAAATGACGGGAATAGTTAAAGAGCCATGGACAGTGGATGTTTGAATAGAAAAATAAATAAATAGAAAACAATACATCTACATATACGTGTAGATTATTTAGCACTAGAGAACTTACAGGTTGTCAGACTGATCAAGTTGGTAACTCCTCCTATTTGAATAATGTTGTTATGACAGAATGAAAACCGTTGACATGATAATTACTAATGTAAATCGTTGGTCGAAGATCCCATTTGTTGCGACGGTATATTCCCAATGCTGTATAGATATCCGGCTTGTACAAAAGACGAGACTTGATTCCAAGGTCGCGGATTTCTTGTTCCAGTTTGAAGACATTGTCAGTGTTAGTGAAATCTTCGTTGCATATGTACACTGAGTGAATAGGACGAGATGTGTTATCTGGGTCATATGTACTGACTCTCAGAGTGGTGGACATGCTTAAGGCACCTGCATACGTACACATTTTGATTGAAATCTAAAAATGCTAACTCGTATATCTCGTATAGATATTTTTAATCAGTAACTGATTTAAGAATAAAGGTGCATAATAAATCTTTTGGAACCTTGAAAATGGTTCACAAACAGTGAGAGAGAAGCATGAAGATGATGGGCATTGACTCACTTATTCAAGTTTTGAATACTAGTGTTGGTATTGTTGAATGAAAATGCAATGGTAGCCCACAGAACTAGATAACTACAAAAATACTGCACCTGACATCAGGCCATTCGCCAAGACTGCCCAGGCTTGGTCTACATTGGCGCCAGTCTGGGCATAAAAGAACCATTTGCCACCTAGCATATTATAGGACTTTGCCAGTTTGTTCATTTCCTGATAGGTTATCATCCTCCCTGATATCTTGAGGTCGTCCCAACCTTGCTGCAAGCCTACCACATCACAAGCAAGAACCCGTTTACAAATGGCATCTTGTTCCAAAAATTGTCTGTTCTGGTTGATAACAATCCACCCAAAGCCATCACCTCTGCAACAAAATATTTCCGTTATGACAACATTCCAAAAACAGTTGTGTTGAGGGATTTTAGTGATGGATCTAATACTGAAAACTGTTTCAGAACATAATTGCGATTTGATTATAACATCTAAATTTATAATAAAAATACCATACTAAGAACTATAAAGCAAAAATAATAAACATATAAAACATTGGTTGTTTGGTGAACAATTGATTACAGTGGGTGAGGATCTATGTTAGAAACATTGTAAAGTGCGAAAAGAAAGTGTCGACTTAGAAATTAAGAGCATTGACACAAGCTTTTTGTTTGATATTTCTGATTCTGATCTGTAGTGTTACATAACTATAACTATAATTAACTGTGATTATGATCCCTCACTTGCATATTTGCGATGGACGATATTTATTAAGCCATTCATCCAATTTCTCGTGTGGATCTTCGTTACGAAAAATAATCCTGCGCAACATGCCGAGTTGTATCGCGTCGTCTTCGTAGAAGTCACTATCATAGTTAAGAGTCACAGACATTGATTGTTACACGACTGACGACTTGGCAGAACAGACTAAAACTAAATATTTCCTCCCTCAGCGCCAGTTCTCAACTTATGGACTGCGGCGCAATACAAACAGCGACGATACTGAAAGTAAAACCGAAAGTTATCTATAAGATAAACTGAAACTGAAAGCAACATTAGTGAAACAAATTAATTCCTCCGTAATGAAAAATTGGCTACCTCAACTGGTGTGCAAAAGCCTTTTTACCGAATTGGCGAGGACTTTGTTAATCGGATCACACATTTATAATATAAAATCGATTGTTCTCAACGATCATATTTATATAATTTTATTAAAATGGCTCAAATTCGCGAGACAATTAATTTTTTATGCAATATTTTACGCAGTAATGGAACATGTAAAATCAATCCGGAAAGTTTTCGCCTAGCCAAGTTCAACAATAATGAATGTGTAAGGGATAGATGTTAGACCTATCGACTATTTAACGTATATCACTAATACACCGGTTTTACCTAGTCGATTATTGACCATTAGCAGGCTATCTCCCACTTTTCATGTAAGATGGATACTGACTAATGCAGATGCTTCAGTTTAAGCAATTTTGTAAACCTTGTCCATAGCATACCTGGCTGTAAATCTTGTCCATGACATACCAGGCCGTGTGGACACATACCTGAGTAGTCAAATGCAACTAACACGTGTACAGCAAGTGATTTTGTAGCCTGGTGGATTCACACTCATAGCATTTACTCAAGGTTGACCTACCAATTTGCTCAATAATTTCATGATCGCAAACTCCCGACAAAGACAACAATTTGATTGAACAGGTATCAAGTAGAAATGAGAAGGTACGAGCCTTACTTTTAATCAACCCTCAACAGCCTCCGGTGAGCCGTTGCTGCAGTCAGGGCGACCTCAAAATTGTCAGGCATTAGACAAAAATCCTATTTCCAGTGTTATATTAACGACCTTGGTCTTGATTCAATCGAATCTTGCAGCTCTACCTGGGATTACTCCCATACAGAATTCTACTTCATCAACCACCTGGTGACTGTATAGTGATCTAAATGGTGTCAATAGGCATGTGTTATTTCTGTTGAACTTTTTTGAATAAGTACATAATAAGATTTGATATATTAGAATTATTGTCAAGTATTTGGCTGTTGTTTATGTGATTACAGGTTAGTATTTGGTGGAGACTGCTGTTTGATCTGACATGTTTGTGTAAAAAAGGGGTCATTACAGAACCTTTAGTAGAAAAGGCAGCGGGTCAGTTGTCAACAGGTATTTAGTTACATTCAGTTAACATACATTTTGCTTAATTTGCCGTATTACTGCTATAGTTATTGTGAATTTTAGGCTACATCCTGGGCAGTATGACAAAAGGCTAGATCACCACTGAATATAAGCTATGTAGTATCATTTTACCTATCTGAATTTTTTTGAACTGATAAAACTCAAAAGTGTGAGAGTATTTGTTTCAAGGATGGTTTTCATTTTCCCGTAACCTCCAGTGCATTATTATAAAGTTACAATAGCAAAAAAGCTCAGTACTAAAATTTCTCTTTAAACGGGTCTATATTTTTATGCAAAAACCCTATATAGTACTATTTTGGGTTTTTGCACAAAAACATCGTCAGTATGGACACAAATGCCAACCCATTAAAATTGATGTCTGTGCCTTTGATATTTTTGGGCAAAAAACCAGTATAGCTAGAATTTAGCTAAAATGGGTTTTTAGTTTTATTTTCTTTACCTGTGACCTTACTGTATCTGTCTATTTTATTTTCGACTCATTTATGGTATATCAAGTTTGATTTTGAACTGTATTCCTGTATTTCCAGTTAATCATAGTAACCATAAATTTGTAAAGTGTCTTTGATAGCCAAGTGTCTAACGGCACTATAAATCAATAAAATTTCATTTCATGAAACACAACGGCGACATATTAAAATTACAATAGTGAAAACCAATGAAGGGGTAAATTTCTTTACACAAAAAAAATTTCGCGTAATTCATACGTTGCAGAGGAAATGACAGAATATGTGAAAAAAGAGCTTGGTCAGTATGGCATGCTGTCCCCTGACTTTTGGTCCCTCCCATCTGATATGAGCCGAGGAAGTCGAGAGTTGCTGATAGCATTTGCGTGGCTTCTCTACAACGAGTCAATCATAGAACGATTTATGCTCTCCCCTTGTGTTGAACCGTCATTATTGATACCATTCCATGTAAGTTGTATGTGACTGTGGATGAGCCTACAGGAAATCTGGAAGCAGCGACATATATGTTATCGCTTGCATGACATTTCCTAGAGTTTGTAATGAAAAGAGAAAAGTTCATCCTCTGATATTAGCAAACCATATAACGTTATTTGACAAAATAAATGGCAGAGTCGATTAAAGTCTATTTAATGCATGTCATTACTATGATAAATACTCACGCGTCTGGGCTGTCGCAAATGTTGTTTAAATATATTGTAAAATCAAATATACAGTACTGTGCAAAAGTCTTGGGTCACCAACATAATATGTCATATTTTTCAAAATAATCACTTAGAATAGCATTCACGGGGCATTATTTTAATGTGTTTATAATCAAAACAAAATTCTGCATCAACAATCGCATTAAACATTGCAAAATGTCACAAAATGTCAATATCTTGTATGTCCACCCTTGGCTGTCACGACAACAATAGCGATTCTGCGGCGAATGCTTGAAAATAGTTTTTGTAGATGTTCTTGCGGCGAGTTTTTCCAAATGTCCTGGAGGACTTCCCACAGTTGAGCAGCAGATTGTCAGTCCAATACGTCCTTGATGATATTGACAATGGGACTTTAAGGGGCCCACGGTGTAACAGACAGTGTGCCATCTGTGGTTTTGTGTTTTAGATGTGTTTTTATTGTATTGGCAGAATGTTTCGGGTCATTGTGTTGCTAAAATGTGAAATTGTAATGAATCAGTTGCTTTCCTGATGGCACAGCATTGTGGATGGGGATCTTGATTCTATATATCTTCACACTAATTCCCCACCACTGGCTGTGTTGCAACCCCAAACCATGAACCTATGAACCAGAACATCTGCCATGCTCAACTGTAGGCTGGAGACATATTCATCGTACCTCTCACCCACATGCTGCCCCACATACTGCTTTCTGTGGGAACCAAATATTTCAAATTTTGACTCATCAGTCCACAACACACTCCACTAACCATCAGTCCATGACTTCTGGCATATTTAAGTCTTAGTGACATTAGCCTTTTGTAAATAAGGTTTTTTAGCTGCAACCTCCCATGCGGACCACTACTAGCAAGACTTATATGAACAATTGATGCGTCAACTTTAGGGCCTGTACTTTTTTCTAGTTCACTCGCAAGATTGGTGTTTGTTCTCCACCTGTCTCTTAATGATGTAACCTTAAGGTAGTGTTTATCTTTTCCAAACAGTGTCTTAGGTCCATCACATCTTTTCTTGTCTTTAACCAGTCTGCTTTCGTTGTATTTATTGATAACACGGTTGATGCCATTTCTAGAATATCTAGTTTGGAGAGCAATTTCTCTTTGTGAATGTCTTTTCTGATATTAAAACACTATTTTATGTCTATCAAACTCATTCATATTAGCCTTAGCCAAAATAATAAGCAAAAAGCAAACATATGAACATCTGACTGTTACTAGTAGTAAGTCATGTTTTATGGCTGTATAAAAAATTCTAGGTGTATTTCAGCAACCCAAGCCATGCAATAGACCTGCTGTGGGCTTGCTATGGTCAACTAACAAGGGCCATATGGAATAGAGTCTACATCTGGCAAGAATAACGTGTGCAACTTACTTGACCATTTGAGTGAAATGTGTCGCAATTTACATTTTGATTGCAATTTCATAAATCTGTAATAACATGCTTGCTTTGTCATAAACAAAAATGCAGAGTCTCTGCACATGAGATAATGCCAAATAATTGCCCATACATATAAAATTGACGGAAATATTTGAAATTTAATGGGTAGCCCAAGACTTGCACAATACTGTATCTGCATCCAAGTCTACCTTTTTTAATTAGCCCAACTGTCTCATAGACACGAGCACACGACACGCCTGCTCACTATATACATTTATGTGATATAAACACTCAATAGCCTATGCCTGTAATAAGGTAATAACTCATGTTCTTGGACCCAGACCTACTATTTAGAATACGTTTCTACAGAAAATATATGTATAATCTCCATCCATCCATCCATCGTCCGATTTTTATTTTTGTTGTAGAATATGTAGAAGATATTGTATTTTCCACTTACTTTGCATTTAGCATCATACAACTTTCAAATCTGCCTCTCTTTTTTACTCCCTCTATTATTGTTTGTAACCACCTTAACAACACGGACCACCACATTTTCCTGATGACTATTTAACCTTATAACTGTCACATTTTTCTTGCCACTCGGAATAAGGATCCGCATGATTCAGCCGCATCCAGAGCTTCAACCGTCTCTCAAGATTCCACGTCGTCTGTATGCGATGTAGCGAGCCGCGTGAAACAACTGCTGCTACTCCGCGGTAAAGTCGACCACCGCCTGCGCGCTTTACATGCCCTTCAACGTCAGCAGTCGAAATTGGAACATCGTGTCTGTAACAAAAACATATCACAATTCATGAAGTTACCTCATGATTCAATGACTCAGCTTTACATTGTAATATCATTCAGATCTTACTTTGGTATGGAATTGCCATTATTATCGTAAAAGTTCAACCTATTACGTCTTCTCTTTTTGCAATTTTCACATTATTTAAACACCTGTGAAATTTACAACGAACCATTCCTTTACATGAATTGGTAAATAAAAGTCAATTACCTTTTGATGACTCACGAAATTTTTATGACACAAGTGGTCTATTGAAAGTAAATAAAGGATAATTTCTACTTATAGAGTTCACTAGATTTTAATGAGCGTGAAATACACAAAGTCCTTACCACTGAGTACAGTGAGATTATTCCATACCAATCTGTCAGCTTGTAAAGTTTCAAGTCATTGTATGTTTTTCAGTTATAGTAATGTCTGACTCGGGTACTACAGTGATAAGCTGCATTAAGCAGATATTATATATTGATAATATTATTATCATCATTATCAACATAGGAAATCACATCCATGTCACATTACCTTTTTGTCACCAGGATTGAATATATTGGGTACATTAATAGATGATAACACACATAGTGATATGTGGTGTAGGGTTGGAGCACAGCATTGCTGAAGCAACTACACGCTGTAGTGTATATTTTATATTCCATCATTATCTAATAAATTTTTATGATGCAGTGTAATACAGGATATATATATATATATTTTAGTTGGGAGTTTGGAGGTTGCAAGTTCGAACTAGCACAAACCAGGGATTTTTTCCCACGCCTTCCATAATAGGGAATGAGCAAGATTTTCGTGCTTGAATAATGAGGAAGATTTGTCCTGGAATGGTTTATTATAAGAATATCTTAGGGATGTAACAGGGCAATAATGTAAGTGCGACGGACATTTAATTGTAAAGTAGCACCAAAACCTTGGCTTTTCCCTTTTATATATATATATATATATATATATATATACCTCACCTTTTCCTTTATATATACATATATATATATATATATGAATTTTTCATACTATTTGTGGCAGATAGCGAAAAGTACATATGGTGTGAGTGTGGATGGGGAGAAGGAACATCTGTCTGCTGCAGAGGTTCACATGCTGCTCCACCCACGAGCTTATACTGAGGTAATTATATTATGAGGTGGGTTATCACGGGATTCCAATCCCAGATTCAATGTAACAATGCTTGTAATGATAAAGTGGTTACTACAGGGTGAGCTACAAAAATGTACCCAAAATCAATTGGCTATAACTTTTTAATTTTTTAGATATTTGACTATTTTTTCTCTAGTATGTAGGGGAAAGGTGAAATTTTATGGTAACATCGATTAAATAATCATTAAAAAGAAAAGGTGGTTGATTAGAGCATACGTTCGAAATGTCCCCCTCCCCGTTCTATGCACACACGAATCCGTACCGCAAAGTTTCTTATCACCGCCTGTAGGGTCTCTGGTGAAATGTTAGTAATTATCCGAATTAAGGCAAGTTTCAGCTCTCGAATATTTTAAGGATTGTCCTTGAATATTTCAGCCTTGAGATGACCCCACAAAATCTAGTGGTGCGATATCAGGGGGAGCGAGCGGGCCAGGGAAAGTCAGCACGATGAGAAATCAATCTACCAGGAAAATGTTCGTTGAGCCAGTGCAATTAATTTAAGTAACAAATTTGGCTGACGCCAAAGATAAAAATATGCAGACGCCAAAACATAGATGAAAAATCACAAATTTTTGGGGGAAAATGGTTTTGGGTATTTTCAGTTTTAATAACCCTGGCAACCAGCATAATACATCAAGGGTGATAAAGGTGGTACCACTATAAAATTTCACCTTTCCCCTACATATTAGACAAAAAAAATTAGTCAAATATCTCAAAAATCAAAAAGTTATAGCCGATTGGTTTTGAGTACATTTTTGTAGCTCACCCTGTATAAAAAAAAACGTAACATGCTTTGACCATTTTCAAGCGATTTATTAAATTTTCTATTACTAGTATTATTCATTCACTGATTTCAACAAAACCATTTGGTGAGTTGTTTCGCTATATTACGACATAATTTGTTTATAACAACGACGAGGTTAACTTCATAAGTCTCTAACTGAGTGAGTCGACCAAAAATGCGAAATTTTTACTGCTATTTTGCCTTTTTCCTCTTATTAATATTAACCTTCAATAAAAAGGATGAGACATACTCGGCCATATTTGAATTATCGCAATTCATGATAAAATCACAAATGTAGATATTATCGTCGACATCATCTTGTCATTATTCTTGTTTGTAATTATTTTTAGCAACTATGGCCAATATTATAGTGCCCTAAAACAATGCATTGGTTGAACTTCGCTGATTGGCGAACTTACATTTTTCGTGAAGTAGCAGACGAGATTTTCATGTAGTAGCCAATTTTTTAACAAGCATGATGCACATGCGCATCCAATACCACGTGATATCTCCCGCGCAATGAAAATGCAGCTTTACCTTGCCACAGCAGGGAAAAAATGACGCGTCGCGGACCGCACGCAGAAAGTGAGGAGTTTGTGTAAAGCCAGGAACATCGTAAGTTCGTAACGTATATAACTGATAATGTGACATAAACATTGTTATCTATTCATTTATAGGCCATTACTCCTATTTCAGATTATATTTTATAGCCATGACGAAAATTACTAGTCAAATACATTATACTTATAATTCAGTCACATGTGTTCTGGCTGGTGACGGACATGGTAAGCTCAGAAATTGTATATTTAACTAATATATTGATAAATAATTAGAAATACTCTCAGTACCGTGCAAATTTAAAACTGATTGCTGGATATGAGTTTGTCTGAAATTGACGAAAAATGTTTGTTTCAGGTGGGATATTTACAAAAACCGAAATCACAGCTTTTGATTTAAGCGCTGAAATAGAAACGACAAACAGGGTAACATTAGACGATTTCAAATTAAATTTACCGGTCAACGCTATAGTCGCCGAAAAATCTTTCGGAAACGCATCTTTTAACAAAGATTTATCAAAACGTGTTTATGGGGGTCAAGGACGCGGCATGCATCTTGTTCAACTTACGCCGTGGGAGCAATTGGAAAATCGGTTACTGTAGCAGAAAACGCTAGTACTTGTTTGGAATTAACTGTGGTAAACAAATCGGATTTCTTACGGCTATAAAATGTTAACACGCTTGCAAATGTCGTTAAAGACGCTATCCTTGATAGATCGAGTACTATGACTAAATTAATACCAGGTCAACCGTCTGCTAATGAAGTTGAGGTCGCGCACCCGATACATGAGTTTAACCTCGATAATGTTACTATGCAGATGTAAATGATGCCGACGTCGTAGATGTGGCGCAAGCCGACATCGTGGATGCGGCTAAAATACATGCAGCTAATGTTACCGACGTTGTAGATGCGGGTTGTAATGCCCACATAAGGATGACAAATTTTGTCAACATCGAGGATGTGACGCCCGATGGTGAGTTAGACTTATTGAGTCAAATTGAGCATAATGTTGACATTAATGAAAGGGTTAATCCACCAATCAATTCTCAGCTAGAGAGAATAAATAACACTCTGACTAATAATCACTTGTCTGATATGAGACTTATAGACAAATTTGACGTCTGCGCCAGACCATTGAATTGTGAGGTTTTGAGAGTCACTAAAGTCAATCCTGAGATATGCGATAAATTGCTTTTGAGCATGCGTACTAGTGACACACGGTATCAGAAGATACAAAAATCGCTTGTGCATGCAATGATAGCCATTACTATGACAGCCAATGACCTGAGTGAGGTTCAGAAATCTGGTGGTGCACCAGATGTTGGTAAATTATACACAACTGTGGATGCACCTGCTTTCATGCATAATGCTAACCGATCTCTTAATCAAAAGAGACGAGAGGATCAGAAGGCTGACCTTAACTGGGCGTACACAAGCCTCTGTTCTAATACTGAACCGGATGCCAAGGCATTTTTATACGCCGATAACTTGGCTTCGAGAATTTAGGATATGAATGAAACTAATAAGGTTTCTAAGATTTTATCATCTACCTACCGTGGTCGTGTTTATCAGGAAAACACTGGACGTTATAACCGTTATGCATCGCACCGATATTTACAACAACCGCCATTATCAACGGTGGGGTGCGTACAACAACAAATTCGCTCATGTTTACCCGAGGGGAAACTTCGTGAGCCGCGAGAACCGCTACAATTACACTCAAGTCAATGCAAGTTGAATGAAGAAATAGGTGATAACCTGTGGTCGCGGACACAGGTGAGCCAAATTGATTACAGAGCTGGCACCTTGAACAACTATCTTACGGAATGGCAAAAACTTACCTCAGACAAATTTATTTTACTATCTGTGACGGGATCACATATTTAATATCTATCTGAGCCCATTCAGGTTAACAAACCGAGAGAGTTAAAAAGGGAAGGAAAAGAGTGGATTACTATGTATGAAGAGGTTAAAAAATTTGAACAACAAAAAATTAGGAAAAGAGCATATCATTAAAACCAGAATACTTTTCTAATGTTTTTGTAAGAGCCAAAAAGGATAGAGGATATTGAATGATATTAAATCTATCATACCGCGTATAAATACATTGTGTATCATCATTTCCAGATGGATACAATAGAATCTCTCATATCGTTGGTCATACCTCTCGTGTATTGCGGAAAATGGAGCGGGATGCTGCAACGGGTATTGTGATTTTGCCAGATTGGCCCGGACAGATTTGGTACAGTTTTCTACAGAGGATGTTTCTACAGCCTCGAAAGGTCGAAAGGTTAGATTGCTCTACCGTTCAACAACAAGGTTCACCCACTCGGCCCCAAACTGAGACTGATGGCCTGTTATTTGTCTGGCAGTCACTAATTGAATCTGGACTATCAACTAATACTGTAAATATAATTCTAAGTTCGTGGAGAGTTTCTACTAAGAAACAGTATTTAACATATCTTAGAAAATGGATACTTTTTGTTAGAGAGAAACAATTAGACTTTTTTCAGTGTAGCCGGGACAATGTATTGAGTTACTTTTTTGTTTGACTCTGGCTTTGGATATAGTGCCATAAATACAGCTAGATCTGCAATGTCTATGTTTTTGACTATGATGACTGATAAATCTATTGGCTGTGATCCTTTAATTGGCAGATTTTCAAAGGGTGTATCTGAATTACGCCCGAGCAATCCCAGATGTAATACAATATGGGATGTTTCATTAGTGGTGAATTATTTTAGGAATCAACCAACTGTTGAGCACTTACCATTGAGGAATCTGACTTGTAGAACTGCGATGCTTCTAGCACTTGTATCAGCACAACGATGTGAAACGTTGCATTTGTTGGATATTAGCAATATAGCAAGATTGTGCATAGTCAACACGATGAGGGAATATATAGCTAGAACCAGTAAGTTGAGGAAATCATCAAAACTTTTTATAGCTACAGTGAAACCACATATGAGTGTTACACGGGGCACTGTTTCACAGTGGATTAGGACTGTAATGTATAATGCTACCAGCATTAGATAACTTGTATAGGGCACATAGTACACGGGCTGCCGCCACCCATGCTGCATTTTGGAAAGGTGCGAATATAGTGGACATTATCAACAAAGCAGGTTCGTCTAATGAACGTACATTTGTTAAATTCTACAATTTATCTACCAATCCTGATACCTTTGCTAATCAATTACTAATTTAGTCCAAACAATCAAATGTGAGCATTTTGAATTGCTGCGATATTGTGATGCACCATAATACATTTTGATGGGAATGAATTGGTTGATTGGATGGTGTATTCGCAATGATTAGATTTGGGGTGATTGAGGTCATTTATATCCCTTTGAAGTCTCAGTGTGAACTCATACGAATTGTCTACCCTGATGTTATAATATTGGAAGTTTAAATGAATGAATAGAATGAATGAAATTTGAACTAAATTTTCAAACATCATGGTAGACTAAGTAAGAGTTCACTCCCACCCAGGTACGTTAATACCGTGGTATTTGGTGATGGTAATTAGGATAGCCAATGTGGTTCTATAAATAGTTGGAGAGAAATGAGACATTTCTCTCCAACTATTTATTTCATTATGTATTTAAATGAGACATTTCTCTCGTGGTATTTGGTGTTTTTCCTGCCTGATTACCTTGATTCACATCTTATAAAGATGGTTATGTAGTATTAGAGGGTGCATATAAATGTCCTCAATCCGTTGAAAACTGACCCTGCACCGACATAAGGGGAGATAAGGCATATCTCAGTGTGATCTCTTACTCACTCTACCCTGTTAGAATTCATAGTTGTAGCCGTGTGAGTCAGATCAAATATAAGCTAATCAAGTGGTAACACCTTTATGGCTCACTGCAGAGATATAGATCACAAGCTTTCGAATGTTAGAACATTCTTCATCAGGT
>WURV02211277.1:0-11004 GCA_011762755.2 Epimenia babai
CTAGACATTACTTAACTGGAGTCATTGTTTGTTCATGATCTAGACATTACTTAACTGGAGTCATTGTTTGTTCATGATCTAGACATTACTTAACTGGAGTCATTGTTTGTTCATGATCTAGACATTACTTAACTGGAGTCATTGTTTGTTCATGATCTAGACATTACTTAACTGGAGTCATTGTTTGTTCATGATCTAGACATTACTTAACTGGAGTCATTGTTTGTTCATGACCTGGATATAATTTAATTCGAGTCCTTGTTTAGTCATAACCAAGATTATCATATAACTCAAAACAAAAAATTTAATTTGGTACAATAGGTATCTCAAGTGGAATCTCGTGTTATTAAATCTGAAATAGCCGCAGCCAAAACAGAAAAAAGTGTATAGATTCACAGGGATGTCTGTACATTTTTATGTAGCCATTGGCTATCCTAATTACCAACACATATATGGGAACACCGCAAAAATCAGCCAATCAATTTATAGTCCATCATGCTTGTTAAAGATATGTGTATATCGCTGGCTATGATATACGGACTTTAAACATAAGTGGTTCTAAAAAACGGTGTTTAATACCTAAAATGCACTGGAATAATCTCAACCCTGTAGCGCAGTTGGTAGAGCACCAGACCGGTTATCTGGGGGTCGTGGGTTCGAGTCCCATCAGGGGTATAGGTTTTTTCTGTGCATTTCTCTCCAGCTGTACATTTTTATACAGTCACCATCACTGTCACGTGATTGCAATTAATAGTTCATTGTATAGTATAGATGGTATGGATAACTTAATCTTTTCTAGGTGAGTTTATGTAAAGCGACAGTTTTATAAAGAAGTATAACGTGGTCATAAAGTTGAAAAGTATTAATTGCATAGCCTATAACCGATAAAACCTTTAATGTGAGCATATCAAAGTCACAGATCCCCTTCCCACCTAGTTATGCTGTCGGTATAGAAGTGGTTTTGTTTATAAATGGTGCATTGATGTGTGGTCACTAATATGTGTCATTCATCTAGATTGGAGTCTCTTTGTTAGCATTTAAATGTTTACCTAATAATTCGGCTATATTCGAGAAATCTTAGCTGATAATCTGCAAGACATCATGCAATTTGGCAATTCTGGCTATCTGGTTATTTCACTTGTTAGGCATGACAGTAGCCTGTCTGTGCCCAAATTGTCACCCCCATTTTGCTTGAGTGTCACAATGTGAAGTGTGGCAGCAACTGACGGATTTACCTACCGATCATCTTCCATGAATCCATCACTCTAGAAATGTCGGGTAAATCACATGAGTGCTTTATATAATCACAACTTATTACATGCAGACTGCAACACAAGTTAACGATTATTATACTATTATGTACCATGATAAAGTTTCTCTAATTTAACAAACTGTTTCTTGATTACCGTGTATTTAACGTGTTTTGATTACGATTCATTCGAGATATATTTTTGTTTTATATACATTTTTTTATTTCGTTGAATTTGACAGTTTATTTTATAATGGTGGTGGATGCACAATATGATCGATAAAAAGATAAAAAATAGAATTGTTATATTAATGTGATACTTGCACCTTGCCTCACATCAGGCACGGGGAAATATGTAGGGCCAACAGGCCACAGTGAGGAAAAGTCTTTGGTCTTGCATACTGATGACAATTTGTTTAAGAACCTGGATGCGCAATAATAACATAAACGCTGAATTTTAATGAATCAACGGCCAGAGTAAAATTCAATTAATTCAAAGACAGTTTAGCAAAATACTAACTACAGCTTCTTGCTTGCTTGCTTGACATCGTGTGAGTGAGAACGTAAGCGTTTGTTTAATAAAATAATTTTCCAGCCCATAGTTGGTCGAGTGTAAATATGCGTGTAGAAGATTGTGTCTCCGATTGTAGAGCACCCACAGTGACCTTGGCTGAATGAACTGACCATCAAACAAATTAACGTAGGGCTACTAATAACCAATGTTACTTATTTCATTGAAATTTATTCACATGCATATTGAACTGGTTTTTATTGCAAGCTCATTCATAACTGAATACATTATAATGATTTCCTTGCAAAAGTTAAACATTACATGTGTTCACCTACCTATCGTTAGCATCCATCGTTTTAAAGAATGTTTAGTCTGCTGCACTTATTGAACATCTCGCTTTTGTCTGGATCCGAGACAAGACGGCTTGTGTTAACCACATTGTGTAAACCATGTATTATATATACGATTTAGATTTATAAAGGCTGTATAAAGATGTTCTGATAATGATATACTTACAGTCGTTTGTTTTATGCGAGGTAATTATACGATTCATTTGCCATGTCTCAATTTTGAGTCAAATTTTATTTTCATAATTGGTACTTTTTGATGCATATATATTTGTCAAATGAAATAAAAGTTTGCACTTAAACATTTGTGCATTTTTTATAATTACTATGTATTGTGTCATGATACATGCACGAATGAACATAAGGTGCATTCTAGGCAACTTTGCTGTAGTATTTGACATGGGTGAGATACAAAAGTAAAATTGATGCACAATTGTGTATTTTTAGCCCGCTTTAGGAGCGAATGCTTCAAGAGGCGACTTTTTTGGGTAGGTATGTGAAAAAATCAAGACGAAATGCCGTGTGAAGTTGACAAAGGGGTCTTATTTCATCAAGGCCATGCTTCTGTTCACAAGGCAGTCGCTGCAGTGGCTGCCCTGCATCAATGTGGCTCTAAACTTATTGACCACGTTCCGCATTCACTTGATTTGGCTCTTCAGACTATTATGACAAACATTTGACTGGCAAACGATAACCAATGATGATGTCTTAAGTGGGGTCGAGCAGTTTTTGGTGATCAACATGTGGGCTTCTATATAATAGGTATCCAAGTGTTGCAACATTGTTGGCCCAAGTGTGTAGGAAAAAACAACCCCATACGGAAACTGCATCATGGTCGGCCTATGAACTTTTCAGCCTTCCCTCGCATAAGTATAACAACTAGTCTACAGTCCAAATGCAACGCGAGATATTCTTGGCGCGTACCCACGCGGGGAAACCAGATAACAATTTTATTAAAACAATAGCCGTACACCATAAAATATAATCCAAAATCTGTCACAATAAGTTAATATATTGATGTTATAAATTCACATATTGCAGCATTTATGTAATCTATAACAATTGGTGACAAGGTCACATTAAATGAAAAGCTAGAGATTAGCATGGCACCAGTATTTATGAATGTACAGCTAGTTATATGAGATTAGTTAGTAGTAGTATGACTTCGCAAAGTTTTACAATGTCAAATTAAGTCCCTTCAATATCAAACGTTTCATAGCAGTACATTTAATAGTATGGTGCGGGTGGATTATATATATTTATATCGAGATGTATAACAGTGAGGTGTGAATGTGTCCATGTGTATCAATACATAGGCGTGTGCGTGTGTGCGCGCGCGCGTGTGAATATATACCTCGTATAACTACAGTGTAAAATGTTTATAAAAAGTAGTACTCCAGTCATCATTATTAAATGCAAGTGTCTATTTTGATTTCATTTTCATTACACTTACCAGATTAATAAACAACTGTAGAAGTAGGATGACAATTTTCCCCCTCTGTTCATTCGTATGTAGTACTATGTTCGTGTGAACTCTAGCGTCGTCATCAGAGTTCTTTCTCCTAATTCTTTCCGTTTTTTAATTGTATGAATCTAATGTTTACATTTGTTTTCACACCGTTGACGTTAACGGGACAAAAAGAGGAAGGATTAATTTTGCCTATTAATTGTCGCCATTTTGTGAGATTCAGTGAAAATCTGCAAAATCTGTCCGTCCCGTTTGCAGTGAAAATGGCGCTTTAGAGATAATGGTTCATTTATTCTCGCTAATCAGTGAACTTTTTGATTTCTTTTACTATCCAGGTGTAGGTGTTGAAGCCTCTTTGGACTTTTGATTATAAATATATGGTAATATAAATAAGTTATCGTGTCATAATCCAAGTAAGAATAACCAACCGCAGTCTTATCACCCTAAGGATTTTGCTCTTACAGCAGATGTAGCAACCAGGCATGATGGGGGTTGATAACAGCGACTAATAGTAGCAGTAGATGACGACATGCTAGAGCACAAGCCCACTTATTTGGCGGTCGTTAGTCTGGGGCATGCCCTAAACAAGTATTTTAATGTGTATTTTTCAAGGGTTTTTTGTGAACTCCCATGAAAACCTCTTGCAGCTTCGTAAAGAGCCAAGACACAAAAATCGCATAAATGATAGCCTCCCCATACACACATACACGATATATATCTTTAACACCAAGGAAGCAATCAGAATGACTATTTTGTTAAATTAATTCCGGTTAAATGAGCCACCGTGATAACATTAGACAAATCTATATTACTGAATCTTGAATATTTTCATTAAAATGTTTAATATTTTATTTCCAATTATTCTGCTATATTCCAAAAGTTTTGTTGACTTCACAAGCATGGAATTCTGGTCATTTAGTTTACCGTAAACCTATAGTATACTGAATAACTGAACGTGCATAGGATGTGCGTACTCAATATTCAGAATTCAGGTTTCTATATATGTCCACGGCTAAGGCCAAAATAACAATGCTTGAAAATGTTGTTCCTACTCAGGCTAGATGAGCAGCGAGTTAGACGGTGTGCCATCCTCCCCTCATCTCCCCTAACTTCATCCTTTTCCTCTACTATGGTGGCAACAGCTAAAACGCAGTGACATCAAAGAGATAACATCTATTCTAACATGTCACTGCAACCTGAACAAGCATTTAAATACAATGAAAATATCAATCGCACCAATTTGCCCAAAGTGCATGTTGGACGATGAAACCCCAATTCATGACATGGGTTCATGTCCAGTATATCAACAAGCAAGACACTCCATCCTCCGGGCTCCTGATAAAAACTATAATGACATCCAACATATGCCAATCGCTTTGATGGCGCGCACGCGCACGCACACGCACACACACACACACACAAAAAGTGGCAACAGGGAACTTTCGTTATTAGTCATGATATAAAACAAGATAAAAGGTGTAGTTTAACCTATCATACAACTTGAAGTCTTCATTCAGAATGTAAAGTATTGGGATAGTCATTACATCCCTGAAGCATTGTTTGATCCATCAACATTTGCACTCAACATGGCTGAAAATGCAACACGAATGGATCTTAATTCATAATTTTACTAATGTGTGAATTAGTCAATAATATAAAGATATCCATGTGAATAATTAACATATTTGCTTTTATATGTTCATGTGTTGAATGATAATTACTACTATTTCAGACATATCTGAATTACCTGTAATTTAGTGAATTCCATCAATACATGCATAATTGGCTGAGTTTTACGATCCTGGAAAATACACTACAATTGTGACCGAGATATAATTAAGCCAAGCTCATTCATTCACCCGAGTTCCACCACCAATGTGTATCATTCCCTGCTTGTGTGATAACTCAAAGAGATGCAGGCAAAATGTCCGGCCTTTGAGCCATGCGCCGCACACTAAACAATGGTCAAGTTTCTATCCAGTGGATGACCAGTCAATCATCTTTCTCATCAGTCTGTTCCACAACAAGAATCTACAAAGCATGGGAGTTAACAGTTATTAGAAAATAAAAAGACGATGAAAATGAGAAACAACCCGACAAGATTGTGTTTTATTATATATATTTATATATTATATTTTAAAGAAATATCAACATATTTATCACATCATGACATAGAAGATCATGGCAGTTTACAGAAAATCATGGCAGTAATTAAAGACAATAGCAGTTTATCTAAGATCATGAGAGTGTATTGAAGATGATTGTTACTACGCTACCTCGGATATCGAATATCAGCGTGCCAGCTGGCACTGGGGTCCATGATTGGATATCTTCAAATCATCTCAAATTATCTGATGATAAAACTGAGTATCTTGTTATACATCGAACTACCCCTACATGCCTTCCTATTTCTATGGTATCCTGTTGATCAACACTTCTGCAAAAGCACTGCGCCACTTTTGATGAACATCTTAGTCTTGAATCTCAGGTCAACATAGTCTGTCAAATCAGTTCCTTTCATTTATCTTATATCCACCGAATCCGTCCTTATATTTCTCAGTCTGTTGCACTCTTCATTGTCTGTTCATTGATCCCATCTCGGCTTGATTATTGTAACGCGCTCTTTTTTGGTCTGTCGCACACTCTTATCTCTCCCATCTTCAGCGTCTACTGCATTCTTCTTGTTCTTTTTCAGTCGCCTTGTCACTCTCACATCACCCAGTATCTTCAACGGCTCCACTGGTTACCTAATGCTTATAGAATAAACTATAAGACTCTAATTTTTTTGCACCAAGGCCTCTGGAATCGGAGCACATCAATTTTATTTTTCCTCTTGCTCACCTCGCTCCTCTCATACATATCTTGCTCATATTCCAAAGGCTTGACTTACTCATACTAACAACCGTTCTCTTTCTACTGCTGGCCCAAAATTGTGGAATTCCCTTCCAATATCTCTTCGTTCTGCTGCATGGTTTGCCATGTTTAAGACACAGCTGAAAGCTTATTTATTTTCCATTGCTTATTAATCGCTGTCGTCTGCCATTTTGCATATCCGTTCTTTTCTTGTGACATGCCCTTGTGTCCATGCTCTTATTCCTTGTCTTTTTTATATGCTTGTAGTTCATTTTCTCTGTCTTTACAGTATACCATTTGTATAGCATTTGACCTAAATCTATGCATTTTAACTGTATTTGTTAGAATAATGAATGGGAACGCACTTGAAACGATAAGATCCTACTTAATTGACAGAACTTTTCAAGTGAAAATAAATGAATATATGTCAAGAATCTTTGATTTAAAACAAGGTGTCCCTCAGGGGTCTATACTTGGACCTCTGTTTTTCACAAACACAGCACCACTGGCGTCATTATTATCCACCTGTGATGTGCAATTCCACCTCTATGCTGATGACAGTCAACTCTGGACATCAGTTGATATTGATGATCCAGGGGATACCGACCAAAAACTCCTCCTTCTGCAGAACACTATCCGCAACATTGAAGGATGGATGTTTTCATACAAATTAAAATTAAATGCCACGAAAACCTAGTTCATTCATTTGTACCCTCCATCACGCCGTAAGCCCATTCCACCATTATCCATAAACATTAATGGCACATCGATTACACCATGCGACAATGTGCGGAATCTCGACGTTATTATACTATAGATAAAAATCTTTCCTTCGAATGTCACATATCATCTGTTATTCAATCATGTTTTTATCATTTATGCAATATCCGGGCTATGACTAGATACATCTCTCAAGAAAATCTTACTATTCTTAATCATTTAGATTTCTGTAACATCTTACTGTCATGGCTTTCTAAGCAATCATTAGCGCGATTGCGAAAGATGCAAAACATGGCTGCACGTTTGGTAACAGGTAGTCGGCATCGTGACCACATAACTCCAATTTTGTATGAGCTTCACTGGCTGCCTGTTGCTGAGCGTGTTGACTATTACAGTAAAGACATTACTGATGACTTTCGACTGTATCCAGAAATTTGCTCCAAAGTACCGCGAATCACTTGTGAAAATCAACTGTACATATTTCCAAACTCGACAGTCCGATGCTACATATATAAGAGTACCCCAAACTAGAACGGTGCATCTAGGATATCGACAATTCTAATTTTTTGCTGCAAAAGCATAGAACCAGTTGCTAACAGACCTTCGTAAATTACATGACAGGAAACTCTTCCAATCAAAGTTAAAAACCTATCTATTCAGCAGAAAATTCAATTAACTCATGCCATTAACTCATTTTTTTTTACATATATTTACATTTATATTATTTGTATTCATTCCGTTACAATGCGATATTACAATATTTCATCCATACATTCCATGTCATGTGGGATTTCCACTTTCCATGATTGAATGTGTCTCCTAACATTCTATGTGTATCAGTGTATATTTTCTTATCGATTTTATGTTTTTATGTATACATGTGTATTTATATTTTTAGATGCTAAAATACATAGTGTATCGTAGTCTACAGACTGTATTAATTATTATAAAGTGTCTTCTGTCGTACTTCAGTGTTACCAAGGAGCACTATAAAATATATGTATTAGTATTATTATAATGTTGAACTTTGTAATCCCGCAGCTGAGCACTACGTCCATAGTGGATTATGGCAGTATTCTAATAACAATATATTATTATGATATTATTATTATCATGAGAGTTTACTGAAGATCTTGGCTGATTATCAAAGATCATGGCAGTTCACTAAAGATTATTGCGGTTTATAGAAGATCATCACAGGTTATCAAAAATCCTAGCAGATGAATAGAAATGTTTTTCAATCCTAGATAAGACATATGAAAACATTGTAGCAGATTATCACTGACCTGCGATTCAGTCCCAGTGTCTTCCACATCTACCATCACTTCGACACTCTCCTCCGTGTGATCATCTAATGCTTCACTTTTGATCAAATCTAATGCTACCTTTCCTGCATCTGTAAACACACATCTACACTAACAAGCAATATCTAGTTAAGTATTTAGAAAACAACTTCGGACTTATTAAAAGCTGAACAAAGATGAAAGGATTGCGACAGTTGATGTAACGCATTCTAAATCTTCCCGCTAAATGAAAGATTATGATTAGTAAATGGGGAGGCAGCCCCTTAACAGGGACCAGCAAATACCTGTCTCCAGCACATACTCTTGAATAACGGCAATAGTTTTGGAAATGATGTAGCCACTCGTCAGTTATTTAAAATCTGTGGCCATTTCGCTGTTCAATAGTGTGGCCACAAACCAGTTCTTGCAAAATATCCTCTTCAGTAATGGAAATAGTGTGGCCACTCACCAGGTATGACAATAATATTGCCTCTCCAGAGTAATGGAAATAGTGTGGCCACTCACCAGTTATGGCAATGGTCTGGCCACTCTCAAGAGCGGATGACACAATACTCGAATCATTGGCAGAGATCATTGTGATGCCGTGGTTCTCTAACCATGTCAATGCTTCCGATGTTTTTGCGAGTTCTACAATATATGAGTCAGTGGGTAGCCAGGTAGGTCTAACGAGCATAAGAGAGATCAAGGGAAACACCTTTAATAAAAACTAACTTATTTTATTAATCACATGTTTTCGCATAGATATTATGCTTCATCGGGTGAAAAAATAATAGTGCCTATGTGAAAGCTCATGATCAATTGGTTAGTCTATATAAAAAATATTATGTTTGATCTCTTACTTCATTCAAAGTTCTAACAAGAGGCAATACGTCACCCATACTATGCAAGCTTACATATATATAGAGTGGGCCAGAAAAAGTACCAGTGAGTTTAACAATGTATATCTCGTACATTTTTCAGCCAATACATTTCTAAATTCACAGACATATTTATCTATCATATCATGAGTACCCAATACTCAGGATTGTAAATATCCTTGATGGATCCGCACGTTTTCTCTCCCTATTTATTATTGTTTTCTTACTGTGGTTAAATTTTACAATAGATAATGATAATAATAACTCATTTGTTTTGGAGGCGCCCTAATAACTAGTACGTGTCTAACGACGAGTCGCTTTCTTCTATATTGTTCTTGTATTTTATTAATGATCTTCCTGACTCTATACTCTCTGACGATATTGATGCTGTTGAATTATCGAACATTAGTTTAGATATCCTCCTATACGCAGATGATACGGTACTTCTATCAGACACCCCCAAGGGCTTACAGCAACAACTAAATAACTTGTATATTTACTGTAGACAATGGGGCCTTACGACAAATATCTCCAAAACCAAGATTGTCATTTTTGGAAATAAGGGCAATAAAGAGAACAATATACAATTCAAATATGGTATTAATGTTGTTCAAAGAGTTATTAAATATAAATATTTAGGAGCAACGATACAATCCAATGGAAGTTTTACTAAACATTTAGATAATATTCTTGAAAATGAACGTAGGGCATATTTTAGTAATCAACTTTTATCACATAGTCACGAAATAACTAGCGATTGTAGACTCAATTTGATCAAATCTATTGTTTTGCCGTCAATCACTTATGCTGCAGAAATTTGGGGGTTTTGTAACACAAAAAATTAGAGCTCTTTCAGTGTAAAATACTAAAACAAATTCTCTGTTTAAAGAAATCGACTCCATCTTGCGCTATTTATGGGGAAACGGGATTCATGAAATTATATGTCTCATTTATGGAATCAATTGTCAAATTTTGGAATCGTGTCCACTGTACTAATGATATGATTGTTCGTGATTTATATAATCTAAATGTTGGTATCATCTACTCGATTAAAAAACAGTCTAAATTGAAATATTATTGGTGTAATAATGTGAAGCAAGTGATTGAGTGATTAGGTTTTGGGGGAATTTGGGATAGCAATACAGTTGTCATTCCTGTAGCTTAGATCATTCAAAGAATCCGTGATCAATTTATACAATCGTGGTTTTCTGATATACATAGTTCTTCTAAATTGCTATTATATAAAGAAATAAAGACTAGTTTTGGCCGTGAAACGTATCTTAGGGATGTGGCGGTCGAAAAGTGGCGGAGGTGCATCACGACGTTGCGATGTAGCGCCCACTGCCTCGAGGTCGAGACTGGCCGCTACACCAACAGGCCGCTTCACCTCCGCTACTGTCGACTTTGTCCGCACAATTCACGCCACGTAGAGGACGAATTTCACCCTCGTTTGTCCCGCGTTAATGCATCTGAGAAAACAATTTCTAAAGAGTAAATACACCCACTGGCAATCAAGATTTAAATTGATTTCCTTATTTAAAGACGTTCCCCCTAATATTCTAGGAAAGTACCTTTCGAAAAGCCTCAGTTTTAGACAAGATAGGGGAGAGCGGGGATAGTTCGGACGCGGGGTAGCTTCGGACAGAGCATTTTCAACCATAAGTATTATGGTTGATTAGACGTGCCATAGTTAAA
>WURV02211288.1:0-11004 GCA_011762755.2 Epimenia babai
ATCGGGGATAAATGACTTGCTGAGGATCACCGCAGAAAAGTCGACTGGTGGGAAGTTTCGAACCCGCAACCTTTCGGCCACGAGTCCGGTGTTCCTACCAGTCGACTAACTGCTTCCCCTTCCCAATGAAACAATTTGTGTTTTTATACCATACGTTATGCAGTCTAATACTAAACCACAACATACCAATTGATTTTTTCACCTCCCAATTCGTTAACGGACAAGTCGTTGATATGAGAAAGTTTCGGATGTGAGCATAAAATAAATATCGTCCATGCGGTGTAGGGCGGGACATAAATAAAACGAACAGCATCCATGTAGCTTAGAATACCCAGCGTTGTTAATAGATTACGAGGTCGATCCATGCGTAGTTTTAAGAATGAAATCACCGTTCCAGAAATTATAGCTGAAACCCGAGTGAGACATGTATCAAAAATTACGGCTACATGTTTTATCTCGTTTACTAACACAAAACTTCAGTAAAAAATCACTGCCTAATGCTTCAAGTAATATAAAAGAATACAACTAGTGCCAGTGCGTGTCAAGAATGTGTAGTTCTCACCAGAAATTAGCGTGCCTCCATTTTGCCTACTTTGTAGTCATTGTTTAGGCTTCGCAGCAAAGTCTTTGGGTAACATAATTGCTCTTTTTTGCTGGTCGTGCGAGTCCGATATCATTTCGAAGAGCCTGGAATCACGTATCAACTTCGTCGTGTTTCTAAGCCTCTGTTTGTCCATTACTATGCGGTCGTATCGATTTCTAGTTAGTTAATGTTTCGGGTTGATCAGGGGGCATATCTAAGAGACACTTGTCCGGGAGGGTGATCCACGCGTCGTCGATACAGCAGGTACATGTGCTATGATGAGAGATAGACATTGGTCAGTAAATTTTGTTGGCTGAAGTAATTTATGAGCATGACCAGTAGACCAGGTACCTAAAAACAAAGCGCGGGCATCTCCTTGCACTTGGTCTGCCTTACTCCGCTCTTCTGCATACCATCTAGACAGAAAAGACGTCCTTAATTATATCTGAATCGAGCATACAAACTTCACAATAACATATCGCCAACATTGACCAACAACATCAGAACTATTACATTGCACGGCACACACAATCTTAGGTTGCGCACACCACACAACCTGCATGTCCACAATCTGAACAAATCGGTCGGCCAACGGTCACTCTCATACCTAAGTCCCTGCATATACAATTCACTTCCAAACCACATCGAACAATATACATCTCACACCAACTACAAACGCCTATATTTTTCTATTGCTCTCTGTTTATGTCAATTATTAAATGATAATTGGTAACTTAGTTCTAATTCTATAACAATTAAAGACCATATCCTTATCCATTCACTTCTGATTTAACAAGCGGGTACAAATTGTCTCTATGTTTCTTTCTCTCAGCATCTGTTCACTTATTGTAAATAGTCATTCACATTGTATTATATTCTATGCTGGGGTATATGTGGCTATATTCGGCATATCTCACGCTCATCGAGATTCTAATCATTTGTTATTTGTTTACATCCTACATGTAAACCAAGTTAAATTTGCAATAAGTAAATAAATAAAGTTGTTTTAACTATGACAACTCCAATAATCCCAGGGGGGGTAGTCGTTCCCTTTGACGTACCCCAAGAGGACTAATGGGTATACTTTTACACCTCTTTATTTAGGTGATTTACCATTAGAAATAATGAGAATTTTGTGATCTAAAATTCGAAATAATGGGCATGGCAAAAACAATGTGTCAACATTTTCCCATGCCCTTGGAGCATCTATGGCGTAGGTGGGAAAAATATAAAAACGTTTCTGTTTCATGTATTCACGTGTTGATATATAGTGCATCCATCGAGAGTGCCATTCCCCTTGTGCATTACATATGTTATTTATTTTTTACACGATACGTTAAAGAGAAATCGCAATTTATTAATGAATTCTGTCCATACTGCCGAGTCGACGTGGAGTGAATATAAATCTCAATATATGCCTACCGCGATGCTGCACAACCCGTTAGATGGTCGCGTCGTTTCAAAAACCGTCCTCGGCGGGGCGATTTGGCGCCGATAGAAAGATTGACGAGGGAGCACCCACGAGCGTTATGGGACAAGGTTTAACGCAGTAATTATTACACATTCATAACATCGTCGCATCTTTTTACAGCTGTGATATTTATGATATCGGGGAAAGAATATAATACGTATATCAAGAGCACTAGACTCGTTAACGAAAGGTCTAGGGTTCGACACTGCCTCAAGATAGGCTATCTGTGGATTGCTAGAGTTAAGGCTTCTTGGATAGACGATTGAAATAATCCTATGCAAGAGATATGCAAATGTCAAAGGTATTGTATCTGAGCTGAATAGCTGCAATAGGGATTTATTATAAATCGCATCTAAGAGCCTTAATTGGCTGATACTGAGTACGGTTTATGAATGTCTACATTCTTTACACTCTCACGCCTCAGTGTGTCCACTGTGGTGAGTAATATCCGTATACCGTTAAGGATTTTCTAGTCGAATCAAGAAACAAATTGAATGAGTAAAATTATTGAAATCAGCACTCTAGTCATTTAGCACTGGCTATCGTTTAGGCTATCCTATACACAGCTATAGGCTATCCTGTTGACAACTTTGGTAATCATGCAGAACGCAAGAAATGATTAAAACTCAGGATACAGCGATGAGTGTCGTTGTTCTCCATTCAAGTAGTAAGCACACCTTAGATACTCTAGCGACAGTATAACTGATTATTGACTAAATACACTAGTGGGAAATAAATGCGTAGGCTATCCGATATGTAAATGTGCGTCCAGTTTAGTAGACAGAATTATAACTATGCATTTGCACTATACTTTTATACTAAAGCTTGTATTAATAGACTATTAGGTCTTATCCACGGTTTCGTATTTGACGATATACCTAACACGATATCTCACATCGCTATGAAAAAGAATTTCCTGAGTCACTATATTGGCATAATTTCAGACCTTTTTGCATAACAAAATTTCGGATTTTTTAGGTTGCCATAAAGCAGTTTTTATTTGACGTCTGCTGCTCGACATTCGATCCAAATTCGCCTAGTCTATCCCTTCAACGAAGCTGATAATGTTAACTTATATTGTATACACCTCTGAGGGTATATAACAATACTTAATACTTTCTTCGCATTTTCCGCGAAGCCCCATGTCGTGAGAGGCGAGTCTGTCATCGTTCGGTACCAAGAACACCCCGGGCGATGACGTTCCTCTCAATTACTCGTTAAGCACCGTTGACGTTTGCCCAGAATTGAATAGACACAGAACGCGATTCGTTCATTTCGCCCCATCGATTTCAAGCGGCGTTTGTTTCACCTCGCATAAACGTTGCTCGCCATTGTCCAAATAGTACAACTCGATTATTCACGCGCCTACTTCAAGCGACCTTGCTAAATTGCGGAACGCTGTCGTGATATCGCTTTATTCTTCATACATCCACGCGTCTATTAATGTCAGCTCGTATGTCTCGCCGAATAATCGGCGCGGGAAGGCACTGGGAAAACACGGTCGCTACCGCTATTTGCTACTGACACTGATTAAATTTATTGAATGAAACACGACCGATGTCATCCAGACCCGCTGATGAACGCAACAATCACACATTTTTTCCATCAATAATATGTCGTATTAGATAGCTTAGAAATACCGCAGAGATTCAAATGATACATGTATACATGGTGAATGGAAAAACTTATTCCTCTGAAATGAAATGAAATGAAATTTTATCGATTTATAGTTCCCTTTTAACACATGGCTATCACAGACACTTTACAAATTTATGGTTGCTATGATTAACAAGAAACACAAGGAATGCGGTTCAAAATCGAACTCGGTATACCATGAATGAATTATAAGTAAAATAGGTATATACAGGTATATACAGGTATATACAGGTATATACACTCTGATGAATGTGTCACTAGTCATTCAAAGAACCGCAATAGCCGCCCTATTAACATTACAAACACATATGATTTCACAAATTTTATGATTATGTGATCGAACCTTCGTCAAACTTTGGTTCACGTCGCTGCAGTTGAAGGTATTGAGGTATTTGTTTCAGAGAACGAACGACGCGAATGTAGCGAGGCTAATATTTCTTAACTTTTAACATTGAAGTCTGAAATGGAAAATATTATTTTTGACTGCATGAAGTATATTCACGACCTTTTTTGTGAAATCGAAATTAAATATTACAAACATAATAATGATACAAAAACTTCCTAACAATATTATTCTATAAAAACAAAAAGGACCAACTATGCTTCACAGTGTTTATGCGAAAGCTTGTGATCAATTAACTAGTTAGTCAATAAAAATTGTGTTGCCCTTTATTCCTTTATGTTTCTAGTTTCATGTTGATATACATCATCTTCCATGCACGCTTCAATTCCTACCTGCCAGCATAAGGACCACTAACCTAACCTAATTCAAACGTCTTCTCGAATATCATTTATCTCTTGTAGCTTTTAATAATGATAATTAGTATATTTGTTTTATTATCTCTGTGTATAGTACGTAATTTTAGGTATAACGTCATTTGCTGGTCAGCGAATTACCCTAATGCGCGATATAAATTTGTGTATTATTATATTTCTGGCCAATATCACACCGTATAAAGATGCACAGACTAAGTTTATTTTAATCTTTTGTGACGCTTCCGTTGATTTGTGTTTATTTGTTTATTGCATCCATATTAAGTCAATTTATATTTTATGGCATTATACGATTATCGCAAGTTGATAATCTATTAACGATATTTCGTGATTGCATTGCCCTACCTCCAAAAATAGTCAAATTACACGTTGGTGCGATTGACGATACTAAAATAACGAGGGTCTACTTAAATAATTCCCTCTTTCACGCTATTTCCTCTTCCGCTTGGCATGCGCATTCGGGGAAACACCGACGACCGCTCTAAACTGCCTGACACGACGCGATAAAACGGGAAATGATTGCAAATACTCCCCGAAACCGCGTTTCGCAAATCAGATTTGGCCCCGTCACGACTTGATGTCGCGGCAGACTTCACGCTGGCAGCCGTGGAAACGACGACATTCCTGTTTCTATCAATTGACATTTTATTACCGTTAACACTTTCCTCTAACATCTAAATGGGGTTCATGTTTCAAAACTGTGGTTTTTGATGTATTGGCAACAGAAACAAATGATAATCGACTCACATTCTGAAAAGCATCATAGAATTTTTTTGATAGTTTTTTTGATGTATTTATGTTCATTAATTTTTACAATAGCAGCGACGCCTACCCAACCCGTTACACTCATCATAAGACAGCAACGAGATTCCGAGATTCATAGCTCCACGTTTCCGGATCGAGTGCTCTCTCCACGAGTCCATCTTTCTTATCGATGTCTGGCGTTAAGAATTGCATGTACTGCTGAACACCTTGCTCGCGTGTTCCCATTATGGAGTCAGGATTTCTCACTAGTTAGGGTAGAAACACTTTCTGCTGTGAAATTTCTTTTAAGAGAAGTTTCAAGTGTGATAGCTGGAGGCAGTTGCGAAGAGTTGTCGGTCATGTTATGCTTGTGTGACCCCCACCGCCGTATCTTTACTATATCCTCCAACTACAGTTCCTGTCTCGAAGAATCGATTCCAATGTCGAGTGTTGCTGGTATGGTTAACACTAATGACACTAATGGCAGCAACAACTATCACATCCTTGAAGCCATCTAATACCCCAGAAGGCTCTCTGCGCAAGCAGGGTAGAGTTGGAATGTCTGGATACCTATTTACGAGAGAAAATTTGAGACAAGCAAATTAATAACACTAAATGTCAATTAGATCAATTGGCTCAAAACAGAACGAACTTAGAAATAAACCAATGAATGCGATATTCTACGTGAGACAGCGTAAACTCTGTGCGACATAGGACGAATCCCAAGAAAAATGCAATGAAAATACCCGAGGAAATCTGACCGTTTTGACCGTCTTGCCGAGACAAATGTTTTTAAGTGTGGCTGTCAGAACGTAGCACTACCTAATGAATAGCTGAGATACTCTCTACCAGTAATCAAATTATGTACCCACGATAGTTAACATGTCATAAACAATAATGAAGAAAAGTCAATCTACATTTGGGCTAGCCAGTGTAATAATTCTACAGGGCTCAATGCTTTGCGGTTAGCCTATTTTTACATACCTACATCAACCGATGCATTTCGAAAGTTAACGTTTTTACAAACATTTAATGAAACGCCCAGGTTTTTTCTGCGTTATCGTAGTCATAAATCGTCGATTTTTTGCGACGCGGAATATACATTTTTAAAGACTATTTCGTTGCCTGGTGAAGGCTTTGTCGATCCAGGGTGACCGCTGCGAATAACATGACGGAAATGACATTACCTGTAGCGGCACAAAAATGATGCCTTCGATAACAGAAAATACTTTGAATGCTTTAAAACATTAGAATTGGATAGGTCTACGAGACATTATTTCGGTTGCGTCGTTTCAATGCGAGAATGATAAGATATTTGGTACATTAAATAAAGACGATGATTTAGTTGGTTGATTTGGATGATAGTAGGATGACTATGTCTTCCGCTCAGAGTTACGAACACCGTCGTTTTATTGTTTTAACGCGGCTATTGGAACTGTATAAATTGTCGTAGAACAATTGGACCAAAGAATGTACACTTCCGAATATGCCGCCGTACAGCTGGGCAGGTACTCTTGCCTTTCACATAGCCATATATTACAACTAAATTCATAATGTCCGTGATTCGTATAACGATTTCACTTTTGCTGTTTTCCGAGCGATCATATCTCGATATCTGTTATCTGTTACAGTCCGATAATCGTAAAAATATTCTTAATTTATCGCAGTTTGCTTCTTTTGTTTAGGTGTTGTCGAATGGTGTATTTAATAAATCTACAATTGCAAATCGATTTAAGAAACTAAACCAATTTATTGTTTTTGACGAAATTGGAGATATATTTGATCTACACGATATAAGAAGTGCGAACAGATGCTGGACAGCTATTTTGAATGTTTTCATGCAAGTGGGAGAGTAAACGACCCAGCGCATTAAACTTTGTTGCGAAATGATTTTGGGGAATATCTAAATAACACAGATGACATTATTATTATCTTCTCGATCGCTTTCAGCCCCTACGAGATAAACCTGATCTCGAGGTCGTTAATCAACATTCACCATTTTTCAAATTCCGTCGGCATATATCAATTTTAGTCTAAATCATAATGTCACCGAAAACGAGCTTTCTAAAACCTTTTTGATTACAATTTTCCCTCATCTTTAACCCTTAAATAAACGAAATTATTAAGGTATGTATTGGGTATACAATGGTCTTATGTGATTGACCTACTCACGGAGCCCTCACCCGGGCATGAAACCATCATGATTTCTACCAGTGTTTTTTACGTTTGACAGCGAAGGGAAGAACGTATTGATTTGTTCAGAGTATATATATGGGAGGAGTGGCCATAAAGCTCACCCCACTGTTCAGGAAATACCGTCCGTCGAGACGGACAGCAGTTGGAAAATACGATTTCTGTGGTATAGACACCACTTAATCGAAGGAAGATGTTTCTATTCTGTATATATAGGTGCAACTTACACAAATTATCCTTGTCACCCTCCAGCTACCAGCCGGCTACCCCCCCCCCGCGTCACTTCACGGTTCATCTAATCGATGACGCACCCGATATACTTGGCCTTCTTTGACCGTGGATTAACCGTATTGACCGGCGCGATATTCGTCTCGTCGCCAACAGCTGCCGCCGCTCCCGGCAGCGAGGAGTAACTAATGATCGCGAATCCTTTCATCCCATACACAAACACGTTTACCGCAAAATCATCAACACGTTTCTGTTGCTAAGATACGCGACGAAAATGGGAAATATTTATCCAAAAGAAATTACAAAACGCTTTCGAGAATCCCGTTAAAAATGCGTTAAAAACAAATTCACATGAATCTATCAAAATCACCGGGTACTACGTATACTAAAACCATTACTTATAGATAACTAAACCAACTACGTATACTTATAAACCATTAGTAATTTACTAGCAATACAAATTTATATTTTGCTGCAATATATATACTACAAATTGCAATGGTATATTGTGAAACCTTGTCTTAAGCCCCGACTATGTCTCTCTGGTATAAAAGCTGCTTGAAAGACCCGGATAATGGACAAGCAGTTAACAATAACATATTTATGACATCGTATCAGGTGTGAAACAAGTTGAACCGTTATCACCTACATCATTTCTTCTTTGTATTAATGATTTGAGTAATGAATTTGTTAATTAGGATAGTTTTGATCCCGCACAAATCAATGAACTTGAACTAAATGTATTACTAAATGCAGATTACACAGTAATCTTATCGGAGATCTAACTGGGCCTGCAAAATCAGATCAACACACTTGACCAATATAGCAAAAATGGGACCTAATAGAAAATAAAAAAAATGTTTTTAAATACTAGAAGGATTAATTACTTGCACTAATTATGAATGGGCATATTGTTGTCATTGAAATCGTTCCTGAATATATCTACCTCGGGGTCATCCTGCAAACAAATCGAAAATTCATCAATGATATTAGAAGTGTTGATAACAAAAGTAGGACATTTTGGCTTGCTAATACTGATATGTTTACTTTGTTTACTAAAAAATAACGTCTTGTCAGACGATCGATCTATACGGCTGACGGTAATGTGCTGACGGTAATGACTTATTCTATCGAAATTTGGAGTTTCGATAGTATTGAAGAGTTACAAAATATACATTTAAAATATTTGACATTAACAAATTTGAGTATTAAATGAACAACGTTAACAGCAATTTGAATCGTATAATATCGAACTAGAATGTTTTTCTAATAATTATAGGGCGTTTATATTTGTATAGCGGTACTGAGGGAGCCTTTATCATTTGAGATCAAAAATCGATAATATACGAATATGCCTTTATTAACCATTCACCGATCTTTTGTATACTTAGTGTACTTATATACGAAAGCTTGAGTCAATCATAATCTCATGTAGTTAATAAGGAGTTACCTCTACTTTTCGTTTAATCTTTCCCAAAGGTCTTGGTAAAAGGTAACCCGCTATAAGAGCATATCAAGACGAACAGTGGTGGCGGTAAGCTCGGTTCTGTGAAAGTTAATGATGATATTACGTTAATCGAGTTGTTCAAACGGTTTTATTATTCTCTCGCATTACGAGCTATAGACGACTCCCCGGGACTCATAGCATCTTGTCACATGTCATTTGTCACTCGTCGAGGACAGTTTCGTGGAAGAAACACCAGAAACGTCGTACGGCAAACTCGCGTAGGCAATTTGACACCCAACGGCGAGGTAATTGTGACTATTGCGATACTTAGAAAAAATCGTACGTTCTATTATACAAATACTGATCAGCGCGAAGTTACGCATGTATGTAGTGAGAGATGACCCGTCTTGCCAATTACGAAGTTAATGAAGCTGTCAATCCAACGCGTTCACACCGACTGTCAGACCTCGTCTAATGTTTTCTTCGATTTTCTCTCGATTCCACCTGGTAAAGTATATGCGAATAGTAAATAACACACGCGAGTGCGACCGTGCGGTTAACAAACCGCCTGTCATATTCGTCGATTGATGCGCGCGGGGCCCGTATAACGTAAATCCACGACCCTCCCAAGAGACCGCCTGTAATGTCGGCCGTCGTCACGTCAAGCACTCGAAATATCGCGTTGTTTCCATACAATATTAACGTCATTCGGGTGTCTAACTTACTGCTCTATAAACGGCGTTACAAAGAGAAAAACGTTATCCCAGTAGACGGCATGTGGCTTTCTTCTGGTAAAATCCCCCTCAACTCCGTCTACCCATATAATCTGGGTGCCCTTTACAGTGTGATTATGTAAAGGCATCTTGTAATGGCACACGTGGCTGTGTATCGAATCTCTCTAGAAAGTCTCTTCCACGCTTCCTTTTTGCGCCGTGTCAATGGAGATAACATTACAATTGTATCGATATCATATTTGAATAAGATATCATATTTTCATAGTATTGAATACATTGAAATTGGTGAGAAATACTAAAATTTAATTGAACGTATATTGAAAGTATTAATTGAATTATTTCAATAATATATCAAAGTTATACTAAATTTGTTTAAAAATGTGATTGAAATTTCATTCAATTATACTTGAGTTTTGTCATTGATATAAGTAGGCAAAATTAACAAATTTTGTCTTCGTCCGAGTTAAATCGTTTTTATTTGATCTGCCTTGTCTATCACATCCAATCGCACCGAGACTTAGTATTTTGTGCAATAACGAGACTACGTTTAACAGAATCATTTGCTTCTGGCTTCTGCTTTTTAACACTTCCGTAGATGGGTCAATCATTGGTTCCCGTGCATGGTCGTTAGTCGTTTCTGATTACGGTATGCGACGAATTTTTACACCAAAATTTGACACCCGAAGGAAGTCGGTCTATGTGGTCGAGTTGGTGCAGCAGCGGGAAGATAATTCGAGGTCATGCTTGTTATCTTTTTGTTGTTGTTGTTCACGAACTCCATGACAACTTCACGTTGCAGTCGAGTTGCCTGAGCTGTTTGCCATATAATTTTGGTCTTGCTTTGTTTATTCTCTTTGCCGATGACACAAATATTTTCCTTCCCTAAACAATTTCACCAAAGCGAGTTTGGGTATGGGTAAAGAGTTACAGAAGCTTACAAAATGGTTCCAAGTCAATAAGCTATCCCTTAACGTAGTTGAAACAAATTACATGATATAAAATGAAATTTATTTGTTTAAAGTGTATTTATTAGCAGAGCTGTCAAACACACTTTATATGAAACAAAAGCCTAATGGTCAAGACTATAATGTAATTAGTTAAATTATAGAAAATTAACCTCTAACAGTATACAGGTAATACAGATCAATGTTAGATACAACTATGTACATTTAGA
>WURV02211299.1:0-11004 GCA_011762755.2 Epimenia babai
CAAGATTTTGGTGCGTAAATATTAAGAAGAAAAGTGGGTTGTGCATTTCATCTAAAAATAGTCATACGAGGTCAAAGGTCATAGGTCAGGCGTGGGTCACGTAACCCTTAAATGAAAGCAATCCTGAAAAAACTGCAAAAAATAACCCCCTGTTATAATGAAGAAATCAAATACGACTATACACTAAATGTCGCCTTTTTAGGATATCTACCTACCGTATTTTTCATTTTATGCTATACAGTCAACACAACGACCCCCTATATCACAATAACTGATTTATTTACCGAAAGAAAATATTATAATCCTTATAAAATGTTACAATAATCAACACTATTACAATAAAATTTTAAGTATAACACGTACGTCGTTCTACTCTGTTGAATAAATGAAAATTTCAATTCACCCGAAATCTAAATAAGCTTCTTAAAATAATCTCTACAACTGATAAATTGATTAGATGGACAATGTCACATGTAAATAAAGTGGCTATGAAAAACATATACCGGTCATCTATTGTAATGTTGTCCAATACAATATGTTAGAATGGCCGTCCATAGACCGAGATGTTAAACAAAACGGGATCGTATGCTTTACACCAACATTTTTCCGGAGAAAAATAAAAAACAGTTAGCTACGACGATTTTACAAATAGAACTCATGCAACAGGCTACTGCCTGTAAAAGTAATATATCATCGTAATAAAGGAAATTACTGGCATAAAGTCAGTTAAAATCTTCAAACCTATCGGCCTCAAGACTTTGTATTACATTCCACACTGAATATTGGTACAGCAAATTTAATCTACGAGCTTGTCCTATCTTATCTTTGTCCCATCTTCATGTTAGTCCCATAACTTTTGTCACACCTTAACTTCTGTCACATCTTAACTTTTGTCCCATTTTAACTATTGTCGCATTTTAACTTTTGTCACATCTTCACTTTTGTCACATCTTCACTTTTATCCCATATTCACTTTTGTCACAGTTAGTTAGTCTTAAAAGGTGTTGTCCTTCGATTCCTTATTTATCTACAGACTAACGCGGCTATCCCCACATATTTTGTCACATTGTCACTTATGTCACATCTTCACTTATGTCACATCTTCACTTTTGTCACATCTTAACTTTTGTCACATTTTCATTTTTTCTTCCAAACCCCATTTGATGGACTTGGGATATCTTGTTACCAATCTTATTTTTAATAAGTGATTAAATATACAAAAATTAAGCAATAAAAACTGAGAGAGCAAACAAATTCGCAACGGGCCAGAATCATGAGAGGTGGTCGTATTTAGACAGTATGACCAAAGAGACCCGAATATTTTCACTCTTGATAACAATGATGGATGGAATTCTGAAGCGTATTGTGCCATCTGTGTAAATATTTAGTTTGCGATAGTTTAGAGAGACACAGAGAGTCTACATTATAACGCAAGCGTCTTCGATCCAATATGGCGGCAGAATTCAAATCATTTCGGGGTTTGGGGTGGTGCCTGGTACTACCCCTCCCTTCTAGGAAATCGTTGTAAACTTGCTTAGGAAAGCTGCGCTTCATGAGGAACCTGACTTTTACACCATCTGCTGATCCGAAAGTTCACAGTTCAAAGGTCACATGTCTGAAAGGCCACTAATTCCCAGGTAGGTCACGCGTCTGGAGAGATGCCCAGATTCAGTCGTATTTTTGAAGGATCGCTGGTTCCGTGGTTACATGTTTAAAGGTTCGGTACTTAAAAGGTCACATGTCTACAAGTTCCTTAATTCCACCGTGGCATGTCTTGAAGTATCATTAGTGCCAAGGTCGCATGATAAGAAGGTTCAACAGTTCAAAGGTGACAAGTTGAAAATAGACTAGTTCCAAGGTCACACATCCGAAAGGTCACTCATTCCAGTGCCAAAAAGTTACTTAAACCTTTAGTTGAAGTAAAAGTCAGCTCATTGGTCAAAAGGGTCACAAAAGGTCAACCGTCATTCCCACCGCTGTGTTTTTTTATTAATATTCTCTAAATTTAAGTCCAGATAACCAATGAACTTTGAAATTACGGAATCAACTGACCAAAATTATCGCTAATAAACCTCAAAATCATGAACCACGCTCGGGGTTAGACGAAGAATCGAGAAAATTATAAATACCGGTATATTTAGTCTCGCTGATACCATGCTGGATGTGATATTTATAGAAAAACACTTTGGAGGCAGTTGCCATATCAGATCGAAGCCTCACTTTGGGTATCAAAAGACATATGTACAGACAGTAACGATAACAATTCAAGCCGAATTCATCGACAGAAGCGAATTAATGGCGGCGTTCTTGTTGCCGCTGTTTGCTTCGAAAACGGACTTAATGACATCCTCTTCCATGGCCGGGAACATGTCCTTGGCCTGCGTGATGTCTTCCTCCGTGTACAGGGGGAGTTGTTGCTGCTGAGACGGAACGGCTGGTCCTGAAAATAAGAAGGGCGCGGTGTGGTGGTTTCGGACGTCAGTGAAATACCGTATATACTCACTTATAAGACGACCTTTTTTCACCAAAAAACTAGATTCAGAGTGGGGGAGTCGTCTTCTAAGTGAGACTATAATTATTTCAAACCACATCGTCGTCCGCAGGCGCTAGGTAGCATTTCTCATGATAGACAGGTCTGCTTATAACATAGCGGTTTGATAGCGTGTGTTGTTTTTACTGTATATGTTAGGAATTGTTGTAGCGGGGACTTGTTTGTTCATTGTTTCTTGTCTGTTTCACAGTATCACTCAAACCAAAATCGTCGCCGCCATTACTCATTACTACATTTCCAGTACTGTATTATGAATAAAAGTTCGCCTCGTCTTATAAACGGGTCAACGCTAAAATTGACTTATATGTTTCTAAAGTCAGGGGGTCGTCTTATAAGTGAGTCGCCTTATAAGCGGGTGTATACGGTATGCTAAATATTTACGAGATATCTCGTTGATGAATCAGGCCATATGCATGTCTCCTGAATTTGCAGATCTCCCGTAACATATACGCAGCGACGCACACCCTGCATGGGGACTACTTGTCCTGTACCGTATATCTGACGAGATTATGTATGAACTCTCTTGTTTAGAGAATAATACTGTATATTTTCGCAGCCTAATAATATTTCATAATATAGTTGACTTACTCTAACAGACCCCCGAACTGCACCCCATGAATACTATATAGGTAGGTGACCTACACTAATAAGACCCACCACCCCCACCCCGGTAAAGATATCTAGCAGAAATTTAATGAAAATGTGAGATCAATCATGAAGGATAACACAATCATAAAATGTTTTTATTTATTCTATATTTAATGTAAAATTAAATGCTATGGTTATCAATAATATAACCCTGGCGGAACTTTATCTGTATCTAAAAATAACTGCGCCTGGTTCTATAACAATATAAATGTGTAAACACGGACGCTTCAATTTGTTACGAATTACGACATCATTCCGGAACTTTCCAGAACTTTCCAGAAGTTTCCGGACGGTTCCAGTCATGCGATTTGCCTGTAAAACGGAGACTGAATCGCGGACGGTTGAGTACAGCAATTGTTGAACAGCGAACTTCATGCCCCAGCTACCACTTTTCTTTAGCTACCACTTTTCCCATTGATACCTTCTAAATGTTCCATGGTAAACCCATTACTATCGTTACTTAGTGGGTACGTTAAACAAAGAGTTCCATGCAATGGCTCATCTTACGCTTCATCGTATGAGATATTTTCTTCGTTTGAGAGTATATTCGATAAAAGAATCAATCAATAGAACAGCGATAAATTTATCCATTAACTCATGAAAATGTACAAATAATGTGATATAGAGGATGTCAAACTATATCTATGAATATTAAATAGGTGTTGCTAATTGGTATGCAAATGATATGCGACCATACTCACCATACAAAACGCCGTAGTTGTTGTTGGCTGAGATAAGTAATTCATTGCAATGGCAGGCAGCACATGAAAAGTATCATAAAACACGCACACGCTAACCAATAAATTTCCGTGGCAGTCAGTAGGTTTTGCTGTCTGTAAGTACGAGTCTGTCTGTGTGTCTGTCTGTGTGTCTGTCTGTCTATCGGTGAATGTTGGGGAATTAATTGTAAACAGTTGATCAATTGACCTGCAATTAGAAACTATGACGGATGTGGAATTGCAACTTCGTGCGGATACTTTTAGCTGGCGTTTTATAAAATGTTGATGGCAGAAGGATTAATGAATTAACTCGAATAGACTTACCTGCCCTTGAATAGACATCTCTGTGCCATACAGGCATTTTTATGTCAGCTGGCAAGTTTCAAATCACTACCAGATAGATAGCATGTCTGACACTCAGCAATTCTGACATATTACATTACAGATTGATAAATGAATCACAATTATGCAAATAATGCACAAAATATGCAAATACGTCATTTTAATTGACCCTAAAAGTGCCCTTAACATACAGAGGGCAGATAACTCACAAATTAACCTCGATAAAATGAAATTCATTTTATCAGTGTTAATCATGTAAACTGTATGGGGTAAGTAACAAGAGGTAGCACCTTTTAAAACTAACAAAAATTTATAGAGACACAAGATATCGCAGATACAAGGAATGCTTCATGAGTTGAATGATGTATCAGTTGAATGATGTATCAGTTGAATGATGTATCAGTTGAATGATGTATCAGTTGAATGATGTATCAGGTAAATGACGATATATATGACGGTAAATGATGATATATCAGGTAAATGATATATCAGGTAAATGACGATATATATGACAGTAAATGATGATATATCAGGTAAATGATGTATCAGGTAAATGATGTATCAGGTTAATGACGATATATATGACGGTAAATGATGATATATCAGGTAAATGATGTATCAGGTAATGATATATCAGACGAATGATACACCAGGTGAATGATATATCAGAGAATGATTTATCAGGTAAACATTGTATAGATAGGTAAATGATATATCAGGTGAATGACATATCAGATAATGGAAGCCTAGGACACCCTGCGGCCTGCACATCTCCAAATTTGTACAGCTTTAAGGGAGACACCTCCCTAGTCATCACAATTTATCGATCTCAATGCAGATTGTAATATCTTTATTAGTGTCCATTTGCCAACAATTGTTGATCATATTCCATTTTGTCTACAGAATAACCAAACATACCTACACGAGCCTACACATAATTATAGTTAATAAATAGGCCTAGAAATACATGAACAACAATATTAGAGGCATACTGTATGTTATTGACACTTTCACATATCAAACATGTAGACCAATAAGTACGCTTTAATCCAAAACATTACTAAAATTTCATTAGTTCATTTTGGCTTGTACAAAGAGAATGATAAAACAAACAACATTTCAATTGTCAATTTTTACAGTACAAACCTTGATATCCGACAGGTTCAGAAAATTCATTGAAAACTTTTATTGACGTCGCATCCGAGGGTAGGGCACCATACGTGGTCGCACCCTCACCAATCGGGGTATCCTCTTGTCTTGGGGTTGTCATGACGACATGAATGTAAAATTTATAAAGGTCACCAGATCATGCTCGAGTAAGCCGCAAGGAAGTGGAACGAAAATTCTCTTCTTCAGAATGCATCCGATGGACATAGAGAGGTGGGTCGTCGCGTCAACCCTACCTTATGAGGTAATGAGTCAATGTAATACCTTATAGACTGAGATCAACAGTGATACAAACCTTCAGATACGAGTATACTTGTATATATCGTCATGTGATGAAGTATACTTGAATATATCAAGTGATGAAGTATACTTCTATATATCGTCAACTGGTGAAGTATACTTCTATATGTCGTCAACTGGTGAAGTACACTTCTATATATCATCAAGTGAAGTATACTTCTATATATCGTCAAGCGATGAAGTATACTTCTATATATCGTTAACTGATGAAGTATACTTCTATATATCATCAAGTGATGAAGTATACTTCTATATATCGTCAAGTGATGAAGTATACTTCTATATATCAACAATTGATGAAGTATACTTCTATATATAATCAAGTGATGAAGTATACTTCTATATATTGTCAAGTTATGAAGTATACTTCTATATATCATCATGTGATGAAGTATACTTCTATATATCATCAAGTGATGAAGTATACTTCTATATATCATCAAGTGATGAAGTATACTTCTATATATCATCATGTGATGAAGTATACTTCTATATATCATCATGTGATGAAGTATACTTCTATATATCGTCAAGTGAGGAATCCAGCATTATCTTACAACCGCATTTGCTCTGATAAAAATGACGCTGAGAAACAATTGAATCAATTCCTCACTAAAGTCCTCAAAGCGAAACGCATAAACCATGAAATTCAAGAACTCACAATCGTCAACAAGCTTAACTGTGTCGCGGAAAGAGTCAACAGAGATGAGGGCTTCCTTTCACACTACCCCGACTAAAAGCCACACGCTATCATCCAACTACAAATAAATAGCAAAGTATACTTTACACACTTCTACCATACCTTTTCACCCACTCTTCAACTATAGGCTACTCTTGTTCACACTCATATACTACCTTTGCATTATATTTCTGTTCTTTTTGTATCCCTGTCTGATTTCTACTTTGTTTTTATAGCCCTTTGTCATCAGGCTAGCCACTTGCTGCGTTCCCACCTCTCTGGCTTTGTTTCTGCCCCGCTGGGTTTTTCCATTGTTTGCACAGCGAATGTTTGTATCTACCTAGCCTTGATGTTTCCTCTGCCATTCTCCTGTTCTAGTATATATTCAGTGCGTGTCACCACCCCTATTCATTGTACCCGATGAAGTACGCATACATACGAAAGCTTGCGCTAATTGTAATCTTAGTTAGTCAAATAAGGTGTTACCTCCACTTTTCCTATTACAAGCTGGCTGGTATAGACACTTTAGTGCGATCCAAGCAACTCAATTTGTTCACTAGTGACAAAAATCAATAACTAACAGATACCTGCCAAAAAAAAATGTTTACTGTTACACAAGTTAAACTACTTAAAGAGAAATGCAGAGAAAAAACCTATACGTCTGATGGGACCAGATCACAGATCAGAGATCAAGGATGTGATGGTGCCATCAGAGGTATGGGTTTTTCTGTGCATTTCTCTCCAGCTATTCATAGAATCACATTGGCTACCTCTATTACCATCACAAGTATACTTATATATCAGTAAAATTTTATTATTTATAACCTTAATCAATTAGATATTACATTCACTTTTCACAAGTTGACAGGGGGTAATTTTATAGTGCAATACTACGTAATTTTATAAAATTTGTTGTTTTTCGGGTTTTTCTAATCTGTGCTGTAATATTTTTAGTTATGTTTTCTTTATATGTGATCTTAGTGTATATACCTATTTTACTTATGATTCATTCATGGAATACCGAGTTCGATTTTGAATCGTATTTCCTTGTGTTTCCAGTTAATCATAGCAACCATAAATTTGTAAAGTGTCTATGATTGCCATGTGTTAAAAGGGCACTATAGATCAATAAAATTTCATTTCATATCATTTTACATAAAAGATAAAGTACTACATAAAATCAGGCAGGCAGATTTTATCAGCAAATTTATCAGCCAAAGCAACAGGCAGGTAACCTACCGGCTAAATCACCACATAAAATTCACAAAAACTCCCATTCGAGTCCACAAATTATATAACTTGTGGGAATTTTTGCTGAAGAACCCTATTGGACAAACACTACTTGGAGAGAAATGCTAAGAAAAAACCTATACCTCCGAATTTTTGCGGAAAAACCCCATCAATGCATGGGGATTGCCATAACCCTTGCAATGTAATCGTACGAAATATTTCCCATATAATATCACTGATTACATTACAACTCCACTCTCTCATCATCGCGGTGTATTGCATGTATATATGAATTTATTATCATCTATCAGGCATGTGCAACATGGATCACCACTAAACTGGTGGCACAAATAGACAGAGGTCAACGATAAATCGATACAAGCCGCTGAATCTAGGCAAACAATTGACCTTCGCCCATTTTACAACACCGGTTATGAAGACCAACACCAAGTATTTTAAAGAAATCAAATTGAAATTGCGATTAAAAATGTAAGAAATTGGATTAGATGCCTTTGTGTCTATTATAATCATCAAAAACCCATTTAAGCCATTATGGCGATGATGGGGTGGGCGTCTTTAATAATTTGAGTGATGTTCTGTCATTGAGTCATGAACGGTCTGCTATTAATTTTGGTTGCGTTCGGTGCAGTAACAGTTATAATTGATAACGAGATATTGTACGTGGAAAGAAGCTAATGTCTGTAATTAACAGGCATGTTGCATTATTCCGATGGCGAAAAGTACGCGTTCTAACTTCTATTAATTATTTTATCAGTTACTAGTATTATTAGTAGTACTACTAGTAGAATGTCGTTTAACAACATATTTATTTAGCGAATGTTAAAAGCTCACCTGTGTCAACGTAGTATCACGATCTAATTGGGAGGTTTCTCTTTCAATTATGGGTGTCTGAACCTTAAGGCGAAGTTTACGTTTAGTAACGGTAATCTACTTTAAATAATACTGAATAAATAACGTTTGCTGACGTTTGAAGTCGAAGAAAGACGACTGCTGTAAAACAAGTAAGGGAGTCAACAACTAATGGGTCAACGGGAAAATTAGCAATACTAACATTACCTCCCTTCATCATGTCTGCTCTCCTGTGAATGCAATGCAATTTTTTATGGGAAAAGAGAATCCAGGCACAAAATCGATAAGGTGATGGATCAGATGGATGTTAAAATGAATAATTCAATACATCGTTAATAAGTATATCATGTGTAAAGGATTTGGATAAATAAATGATTGAATTAATCAACAAACGAATAAATAAATAAATACACAAATGAATGAACGAACGAACGAACGAACGAATAAATAAATAAATAAATAAATAAACGAACGAATAATTATAGAAAAATTGTGGTGAAAGGCGAAGCGTATGTTATCGGAAGATTTATTATTTGTTGACCGCATTGTCTGATTATCTGCTAATTAACTTGTAAGTTGAGGCTTAATGATCAACTTACTGATCAAAAAATGAATTAAACCCTCCCACGCCTATCACCTAGTCAAATTCCATCATCTACTGAAGGAAATTATCACAACTGACAACAAACAAAAATAACTTTTCTGACCACGTACAAACTGTCGTGTTCCCACTTCAATCATATGATAAACATTAGATAAAGCCGTTTCGATGGGACATACAGGACACAACGCAAGGAACGGAACAGCTGTCATTCAGATATCCGCTACTCGTTCAGAGGGAAGACAATCTACGAACAGTTTCAACTTCCCAAACACCGAAGGAAACTGCTTCATATACACTAGATCTGACGATGAGCTGATCGTTTCAATGTTTTGTAAATGTTTTCTTTGTGATTACTCATTGGCTACGATCGAGTATACATAACGTGTTCGTCGTCTGTGACCGTTCATTGCTCCTGGCAAAGTAAGCTACAAATGCGATTTTTTTGTGCTAATTTTTATGTCGATTAGTCAGGAATATGTTTGGTTTGCTTTTCTTACACTGTTTTGACATTCAGATGTCGTGGCCCAACAAACAAACGCGAACGAAATCGGGGTCTCATTGACAAGAGCTTTGAAATTCTACGTAAATAAGCTAGTGATAGTATTAGTGCGTATCGATGTGAACTGCCTGCTCAGGCATAGGAATACTTTTGATACAAAAAGAACGATAAAGATAAAGGGCCACACCTTCTATATAGACTAACTGGTTTATTGATCACACGCTTCCGCATAAACACTATGCTTCATCAGGTGATCAGGTTTGATACAAAAGTAGTTACTCTATGAATAGCTGTTGAGATTTACCTTTAACTTACATATTTTGTTCGTCTTCATAATTATTACTGTATAACGTTAATGGATGACAATCAGCGTGCTTCATCAATAACATGATTAAAATATTCCCTCTTCTACCATTTAAATGGCGTTATTGAAAAAATTTAAATGGCCCCAAATTGCACATAACTTCATTAGTTTATGTTTTTAGCTAGTAACATTGTGAAGTGTTGGCGACATCATCTTGTCATTATTGACTAAGGGATAATTCGGCACTCTAAATAAAGCTTTATTATTATTATGTCGAATAAAGTACTTGGGCATGTGTGGGGTCATAGGAATATTTTCAAATTTTAATCTACAGTCATGGAGTTGCGTAATCACTGGAAATTATAATGGTAAAATTACCGTAGAAATGACGGAATAACACCTTTTTACACTACGATAGGACATTTATTGCACCGGCTTTCGCAATATACGTACTGTACACTTTCTTAACAGAGAATTGTGGTTGGTCGATGCCTCTTGGGTCATAGGTCAAGGAAACGCAAATTAGGTTGAAGGTCGTAACGCATGCGCGTCACTCGACTCCATTTTGAAACTCGGCCATGGCTTTCTAAAAAATCGAGAACTTCGGGAGGCGCTTGCGAAACTCGACCGAGCCGAGAACGCGACGTACGACGTTAAGAATTGTTTAATTCTTCGTCACCCAGCCTCCACAAGGTCACACAGCATCGAATGGATCCTAGGATCGCGTGGTATTCGCCCGAACACTTAGGATTAGCTCACGATCTGTGGACACGTATTTGGGAGGCTCAAGTAGGCGTGGACAATTGTAACACAATTCAGATGACGAACTCTACGAACGTTTTCGGTAAAATTAGTGATTATATACCGATAAATAATAACGAGGAGTGTCTCAATGGTTTAACAAACTGTCGCAACGACGGATTTAATCAGCAATACAAGCGCAAACGTGATAACCGTGCTAGCACTTATGGCCTGAATCATTCTTCATGCAAACATTTACTACAAGACGATGGTGGATATATGCCGTGGAAGCCGAGGGATCGAGTCTACAGTGAATCAGTTATTGGGTAAGCTTACTCTGTGGCTACTTA
>WURV02211321.1:0-11001 GCA_011762755.2 Epimenia babai
ATTAACGACTAGATGGCAGATATTAACGACTAGATGGCAGATATTAACGACTAGATGGCAGATATTAACGACTAGATGGCAGATATTAACGACTAGATCGCAGATATTAACGACTAGATGGCAGATATTAACGACTAGGTGGCAGATATTAATGACTAGGTGGCAGATATTAAAGACTAGATGGCAGATATTAACGACTAGATGGCAGATATTAACGACTAGATGGCAGATATTAACGACTAAATGGCAGATATTAACGACTAGATGGCAGATATTAACGACTAGATTGCAGATATTAACGACTAGATGGCAGATATTAACGACTAGGTGGCAGATATTAATGACTAGATGGCAGATATTAACGACTAGATGGCAGATATTAACGACTAGATGGCAGATATATAAGGTGGTGTGTAAACACGGCATGCTTTAAAATGTGCCATATGTTGTATTGAGAAAAACCGCATGTTACGTGCGATGCACAATGGGAATAGACATCAGGAAATTACCGCGACGTTTATACTACCTCGAAGAGTTATTGCGACAGACACTAACAAGATCTACGCGTGCGTCGTCAGTCGGGAGGACCACTATGTGAGGAAAGAAGGCGGCGAGTTTGACGCCGATGAGTTCGAGCAGTTCCCAGAGAGGTACGGCTCAAGGTTCAGCCAAGTCGTGAGTTCACGTTACGTAAAACGCTTCTAGGGCATTGGGTTATGTACATAGCTGTGAATTAGTCACATCTTCGACATTAGCTTATGTACATAGCTGTGAATTAGTCACATCTTAGGCATTAATTTATGTACATAGCTGTGAATTAGTCACATCTTAGGCATTAGTTTATGTACATAGCTGTGAATAAGTCACATCTTGGGCATAAGTTTAGCGACATAGAGATGTGCATAGCAATTTTAGCCATGTGGCATAAAACTAAAAGTAAAAAGGTAACACCGTATAAACTCTCTGACATCAAGAAATTCTTTCATATTCAGGTATACGCAATACGGTGTTTTTGTTTTTCTACATCGTCGTGTTTTTATTCATCTTGGAAGAATATAAAAGGTACTGATTTACATATAGCATTCAAAATATGATTAATAATGCCATATGTGTCTTTCATGCGACAAATTTGACGCCTATACCCAGATAGCACCTTGAAATGTCCTCACGTCTTCTTCATAAAACAAATCCGATTTCTGTTACCCGGACAGTGCTGTGTCTCTCTTTGCATATATATGATGCGTGCCTACTTAGATAGCAATGTACGTGTCTCCAGTGTCGTAAAAATGTCAATTAGGCATTTATCTCCTGCACTTCAAAGCCCCTTGCGTAGTTCGGTAAAGTGCGGTTTGTTAGGACCCACAGGGACATGTGGCAGCTCTATACCAGGCGCCGGTGAGCTCACATATTAATTGGCGTTGCCACAAAGAAATTTCACCAGTACTTATTTATGACTAAGTCGACCAGAGCAATCGGGATAAAGTACCTTGTGCCCAGGGATACAATGGGAAAACACAATGGCATTGCCCAGATTGGAACCCTTCACCTTCTGCTTGTAGACCGGCACGCTACCACTGAGCTATCCCCTATCCCTATACCTGATCTCTGTACAGAGATAGCACCTTACGTGCCTGCTGATGCCTGTACTTATGTAACCCCCTCTCTCTCGACAATAAAACGTGTTGCCCTCGAGGGTTTATATCCAGGGTCTTACTGGATATCTATAGATGAATGCGACTCATTTATGTAATCATCAGGAACGTCTTTATTCTTGCAGTCATAGGGTCGGTGATAGATTCAAATTAACAAATTAGTTGGTTGACTATTTTGGTTATTTGTATAAAAGTCTTATCATTAACACACCGACTATACACTCAAGCAAGTTGTTACTCCTTCACAAACTAAATCTTGACGCTTCAAACGCTTTCCACCGACTCCCTCTTAAACCTTCCAAACTTTCCACCGACTCTCTCTTAAACCTAGAAACAAAGGACTTGTACCATATGCCTGCTGCACTATCACTAGTTAATTGTATAAGATCAACTGCCATTAAACATTAGATACATCACCCAAGCCACAACTAGGATATCAGTTTCATTAGCTGACATTTTTATGGGCAGGAATGCTAGGTGATGCATGGAGTGGTTAAGGAAATTAGTAACAGGCATAAACTCACAATATGTTTCTCAGCATATAAAAGCAGAATTACTGAGCCTGTTACACTTAGATAGCCATGTGCGTGTCTCCAGTGACGTATGTCTGATCTCTGTACCCAGATAGCACCGTACGCGTCCCTCATCGTCAACGGTATCTACTGGGCCCCGAACTCGCCGCGACTCATCTCGATTCCCGATGCAAAAACCTTACTGCGACCCCGGATCACTCCTTGGATCCCTTCATCGGTCGGCTGCCCGACCCTCCCTCATCGCCTCGTCGCCATCTGCGACATATCGGCCGATCCCGGTGGATCCATCGAGTTCATGAAGGAATGCACGACCATCGATAAACCCTTCTGTCTCTACGATGCTGATGAGAACGTCGATACGGAGAGGTGATTTCTCCGTGGTAAATCAATCTTTTTTTCAAGCATAAACGTATTATATTTTTTTTTCTATACTTTTCAGATGTCCCTTTACAGTTCCAATTATTCCAATCATAAAAAATATTTGAAAAAATGGTAAAAATTAATATTTATAAATCACAAATATGAATTTAGTCATTAGAGTTGAATGATTTTTTCAGACTTTATCACATTTATTCACACTGGAATCCTATTCATCTGGACTCTATATCTACATCTGGATTAATTCAGAATCAGTACCATCTGACTCCATTACTTCAGAATCAGTCCCATCTGGACTCCATTAATTCAGAATCAGTACCATCTGGACTCTATTACTTCAGAATCAGTACCATCTGGACTCCATCACTTCAGAATTAGTACCATCTGGACTCCATTAATTCAGAATCAGTCCCATCTGACTCTATTACTTCAGAATCAGTCCCATCTGACTCTGTTACTTCAGAATCAGTCCCATCTGACTCCATCACTTCAGAATCAGTCCCATCTGACTCTGTTACTTCAGAATCAGTCCATCTGACTCCATCACTTCAGAATCAGTACCATCTGGACTCCATCACTTCAGAATCAGTACCATCTGGACTCCATCACTTCAGAATCAGTACCATCTGGACTCCATTAATTCAGAATCAGTACCATCTGGACTCTGGACCCAGATGAGTATGTGCTGTCTACACTTTCTTTACACGTTTACACATTTTCATACAGAACTCTATTGTTTTTTCAGTTTTGCCGGTCCAGGTGTGCTTATCTGCTCTATCGACAACATGCCAGCCCAGATACCACGCGAGGCGACGGACTTCTTCGGCAGTCTCTTGCTCCCTTATGTTTATGACATGGTGGGTGCTGCCACATGTACTGTAGGCAGTCTCTTGCTCCCTTATGTTTATGACATGGTGGGTGCTGCCACATGTACTGTAGGCAGTGTCATTGCTGCCTGCAAGTGTACCGCAGTACTTTTGTAACTACCGCATTTATCATTATCATCGTCATGGACACCATTATCACCACCAGTCGAAGCAGTCGAGTGGTAGGAGAATATGGCTTGTAACCAAAATGTCGCACATTAGAAACTGCCCGCTGGTTGACTTTTCTTCGATGATCCTCAGCAAGCCATTTATCCCCAATTGTTGGAGTTGGACCCTTCTCCAAAATTGGTAGATCCTCGATATTATCCTTGGCGGGGTGATATGCTACTGTCTAAGGTATTGTATATGTGCTGAATAGCTGCCAAAATCATTTCAATGTAACCGGGATCTGAGAGAGAGCCTTTATTGGCAGATTCTTGCAATCTATAAATTTTGTACTTTATCTCTTTACCTTTACCACCATCATCACCACGACGACCATCATCCTCATCGTGACCACCGCTGTCATCACGATCAGTATCATCATCGTCGCCATCAACATTATCATAAGCATCGTCGGTGCCGCCCACGCCTCCGCAGTGGTTGCCACGACTGCACTCATCATCAAGCGTATCCGTTGTACACCGGCTATACGTTTCATGCGGGAATATTGCAGGTAAAATCCGACGCGAACACACCATTCGACCACTACAACGCGTCACCTGTTGTCAAGAACGTAAGTTGTCAACCACAATATGCACGTAGGACTGCGAGATACATACAAACTTTCGAGACCAACTGAATTAATTCACAAACGAGCTTTCGCGTACACGGGATTCGCTCCGTCAGGCTTAATAAATGAGTGTGAAAAATACTACGCATAGCAATATGTGTTCCTTAGTTAGATGACTGACAACAGCTCCATCTTAGTCTTGATCTCATCGAAGACGTCTTAAGCCTTTTGTGCAAACATATAAATATATAATAACATACGTACATAGTGAGTTTCTACTACATCTATAGTATATTTATCTTAGTTAATCTCTGATCATACAAGATCTCTGGTTATGATTTCCGGTTAGTGTTATCCCTATCATACGGCCTATATTCGAATATTTAATATTAAGCAATGCAACTTGTGGCGAAATGAGACGTGAGATTTAATGATCCGTCACTCAAGAACGAGTAACAGCACTTTTTGGGAAAAACAAATTTATCGAAACACGGATCTTCCAATCGATAACTCGTGCGTGGTGAATTACTCTCGTTTGTTTGCGAATTCGTTTGTAAAGTCCAGATAGCGCTTCCGCTCTCCGTGTTTCATCGTCTTTATATAACCTGCCCCATTATAGTCTCGTTAACTTGGCCGAGTGACACGTCGAATTATGGCTAAAATGATAAAAAATACAAATGGTAGAATCGTAAATGGGGTTAGCCAATGTGGTTCTATAAATAGATGGAAAGAAATGCACAGAAAAAAACCGCACAGAAAAAACTTCTACCTCTGACAGGCCTATCAGAGGTATGGGTTTTTTCTGTGCATTTCTTTCCACAAATGGTTCAGTAATAGACTGAACTAACAAGGTGTTGGTGAATAGAATGATATAATACACGTTGCATGAACATTACCTTTGATCACCTACCCACCTGCCGGTCCGTTTATCTACCATCATCGTGGGGGAGGGGCAATATTTACATAATTCACAAGGCTCAGGGGTCTCCGATATCGACAGTTGATAAGAGTTATCGTTTATCTCGCACCAGGCAGTCATTACGTCCAATGGGTCACTAACGCCAAAGTTTGACTACATCGCTGACTTGCGGGCTAAACGCAGGTAAATTATATATGTATAAAAACAGCGCAGCTGGAAATTCGTTTTATATGCGTTCACTGTACAGCCAACAAGTCATTTTTATGTAGTTACTACATGGCTCACATGTCATTTTATGTGGTTAGAATGCACTAGCTAATTTTTTTATGTGTTTACTATTCATCTAATACTCATTTTATACATAGTTCTATACAGTCAGTAATTTTTATGTAATTACTATTCAGGCAACAAGTCTTTTTAGGCCGTTACTATAGAACCAACAATTCATATGTATATTCTAGTAATTTTTATCTAATTACTATTCGGCAACGTCTTTTAAGACCGTTACTATAGAATCAACAATTCATTTGTATATTCTAGTAATTTTAATTTAATTTTATATTTTGCTAACAAGTTTTTTAAGGCCATTACTATAGAACCAACAATTCATTTGTATATTGTTACTATGCAGCCTACAAGTTTTTTATACATAGGTACTCTGGTTAACAAGTCATTCCTTCCTAGGTTCCCAGGCAGCAAACAGTCTTGTTTATACAGTTACTATGCGTCCGACAAGTCATTTTTCATGTAGTTACTCGGCGACGAGCAAGTTATACGTCGCTCGATGTCGCTGCAGTGCTGCTCAAAAAGCGTCGATGTCGAGAAGCCACAAGAAATCGGCGTTGTTGCTCGGTGCGGGGTACGTCTCCAGACCGGTGGTCGAGTACTTGACGCGGGACGGCGACATACACCTCACCGTCGGTGAGTCTTTTTCTAGCTTCCGCGAGTCCGTACACACACAACCGGACAGATGAAAAATGTGGCGCTGAAGTGTTTTTTTTATTAGTTAAGTTAATTGGGGTAGCCATGTTGCTTCCTGAATAATATGAGAAGAATAAAATAACACAAAAAGAAATCTTGTCTTTGATCGAGATCGAACTCACGATGTAAGTAGATTTAGTTCTTATGATACACATTCGATTTAGACGCCTCCCTATTAGATGTATCCCTTGAGATGCCGGTCAGTGAGACACGTGAATGATAAGACGCATGTAAAAGTTGCTAAAAAATTAAATGATGTTGATTTTACTGTAAAATTGCACATAGATCAGAAATTTTAATATATATATATTATAAAAATTTTTTATACTATTTGTACTATCATGTGATTGACATTGACAAGGTAAAGTAAAACATTTATAGACCGCAAGTGTCAGCCAATAAAGGCTCTCAGATGCGGTTTACAATGAAATGTTATTGGCAGCTATTCAGCGCATATACGATACCTTTGACACTCACATATCACCCCGCCAAGGATAATATCGAGCGTCTACCCATTTTAGAGACGGGTTTACTCCAGCAATCGGGGATAAATGCCTTGCTGAGGTTACCGCAGGAAAGTCAACTAGTGGGAAGTTTCGAACCCGTGACCTTCACGTTACAAGTCCGGTGTTCCTACCACTCGACTAACTGCTTCCACCGTCAACCAGCAACAACATGAAACGTGAAAGAGTGGAACTTTTTAGTGGAGAAAAATTAGATAGTCGATACCTAAAAGGTTGATAATATGATCAAAACCAACTTGTTAAAGGTTGTACTCATAACTGAAAAATCAAAGGTTCAAAGCTGCTAGCCAATTGGTTTTTCTGTGATCATCTTCAGCAAGTGATCCATTCGCCATAGCTGGACTACTCTAGTCATACACCCTGGTCATACAACAGGTATATGCTCATTATTATCACTCACGGGTGATACGCGAGTGTTGAAAATAGTGTATATACGTTGAATACTGAATAGCTCCTGTGTAAATTTATTGTAAACTCTATCTCAATTTCGGAAGGCTGCGGAGAAGTCCTGGTTTGTGTAAATTCAACATCTCCACGAATAACCGTCCAATCACCACTGCACGACTGGGGCCGACGAAGGACTATGTATATGTTTCTATGAATAAAACTGAATGTTGATTAGGAATAAATACAAAAGGAAAAATCATCTTATTGATAAACGTGGCTGGAAAATTTGTATAAAGGCATACTTTACCAAGTGTTAGCAGACAATTTCCTTGTCATATTTCACCATACAGCTACCGCAGCTGCCACCATCTTTTGAGAAATTAATTTATTGATTAAACAAACGAATAAAGATAATAATCATCGAGGATGTAGTCGTGTGTCTCACCCATTCTGAGTAGAGCTTCGTCTCGACGCGTGGAACCAGACTGGCTGCCTTGACGATGTTGTCGAAGATGTTGATGAGGACGATGGTGAAATCGTCGAAGTTTGGCTCGAACTTGATTCGATCGTTGTCGAGGATGAAATGCATGATGAAACCGGAATGTTCGTATGTGCGGGTGGATGTCTGGGGAGGGTAGATCGTCGTGTAAACCAGGTGACTATCACTATTTGTTCCGGTTACCCAAAGAGTGTTTTTTACTATGATGTAGATAATAATACCGGATAAAATACAATTAATAGAGTAAACTGAACTGATAGCTTCCTGAAGGGGTTTTCATTGGCGCGTATGTTAACGAAAGATCGGCACAGACCACTGGGAGTGGAGTAGGATAGAATTCACACAAGAGAAGGTCAGGTACAATTTGCTCATAAGGCAAGATAGATACATGACACATAACGCAAGATAAGCTCGTATTGGGGAAGGTCTGATACACTTTGCTCATAAAGCAGGATACATACATGACACAAAACGCAAGATAAGCTCAAACTGCAGGACATGTAGGATTTGAGCTCATACCGCAGGACATGTAGGATTTGAGCTCATACTGCAGGACATGTAGGATTTGAGCTCATACTGCAGGACATGTAGGATTTGAGCTCATAACCAGGACATGTAGGATTTGAGCTCATACCGCAGGACATGTAGGATTTGTTCGAGACACAGAAGGAAAAGTAAAATTGGTCCAGAAGGTATGATATGAATCAATCTCACCGCAGATCAGGCAGAATTTTCTCAGATCCTCAAGTGCAGGATTGTTATAAATCACGAACAATAACAAATTATCTCAGGTCTGTAAGAGAATTGCACAATTTCCTGGGGCCACCCAAGATTTGGTAAGATTGAAAAGGGTGAAGAAAGATTGGTCATATAAAAATTTGAGATAAATGATGGAAGAAGGATAAGTGCCTTTGTCATGCCATGTCAAGCAGTGACCCCCTCCCCCCCTCACCAAGAAAAGATCAAATTTTTACAAACAGGGGGAGGAACGGTGAGATCGCGGAAGTCCTCCAGAGACTTGAGAGTGAGTTGCTGTAGGTTTTCCGTCATCAAGGTTGCTGCGCAGTTGAAGAAACACTCGAGTTTTTCTTGGTTCTGGTTGCTGGGAATGAGCTTTCGCTTGTTGCCCTGGTAGAAAATGTTCTGCACTTCCGGGAACCATCTGCATTGGTGAACAATAAGTAGAGTCAGTCGTGTCAGTCAACATCATCTCTACATCGAAAAAAGGAGAAACTCAAAGAAGACAGCATTCCAGTATCTTGAGAGAAATGCACAAAAAGCCTATACTGGTTAGATCACCAGACCGGTTATCTGGAGGTTGTGGGTTCGAGTCTCATCAGAGGTATAGGTTTTTTTTCTGTGCATTTCTGTACATAGAACCACATTGGCTTCCCCTATTACCATCACATTACAGTATCTTGTATGCTTTTACTCCATCACGAGGAACACATGTGGCAAGTTGCTTTCAAATATTCTACATGCTACCATCAGGTACAAGCAGAACAATTACAAAATATACAACATACTAATCAGCATATAATAATTATCAGCATATCAGTAGACTATGTTTAACCCCTGAAAATTATCTGTCTGAGTAGGCTTTATTTTACCCTGAAAGGAAATGCTAAATTCTGCCTATTATAAATTATTGATTCACGAAAAAAGGCATAAATCCACTTCAATTTTTGAGACCGAGACTGACCCACAATTTTTTTAGTTCCTTAATCCCCCTCCCACTCCCTCATGAACAAATTAGATCAAAGAGTGATCGAAGAGTCAACCTTTTAAAGAGCCTTTCTTTGGCAGCCTCAATGTGTCTCATGCAGAGATTCCTGAAAGTCTGCAGTTCCATCGAGTCTGGTCGAGTGTGGAATTCCTTGATATCGATGAAACGTAGCCCGCTGAAAAAAAATTAGTCATAGTTGTCAATAGATGTTGAAAGGTACACGGTTATTGTACAGAACTCATGAACTAGTGGAAACACATGAGAAACTCTAAAGAGCTGCAAGAAGGGTTGCATTTTGAATAGTTGAGTGGAGGATGCAACAAGTTTTTGAAGACCTGCAAACTGAATTGAATTTGAGACAAGTTGAGGATGCTGCTGGTTTTTGAAGACCTGCAAACTGAACTGGATTCCAGACAAGTGGAGGATGCTGCTAGTTTTTGAGGACCTGCAAACTTAATTGGATTTGAGACAAGTTGAGGATGCTGCTTGTTTTTGAAGACCTGCAAACTGAATTGTATTTGAGCCAAGTGGAGGATGCTGCTCGTTTTTAAAGACCTGCAAACTCAGTTGGACTGTGCTTAAGCATTCTATTCTTTACTCCATGGTAATGTATGTGATTATGAGGAGCTTGGATCAAGAAATAAGCATGGTTCTCATGTTTGAAACATGAACGAGATATAAGTATACAAAGAGATATTGATATTGTGAGAGTATGGATAGGTGTATGTAGAACTTATATGTAACTAGAGTCGTACACGCGAGTTTTTCCTCAATGACATCTGTTGATACTTACTTGAAATAGACATGCCAAAGATCAAGAACTTGCAGCATGCAGGGGTTAATAGCATACAGATTCTTTGACATCTGCCCCCTCGCCCAGGTGAATGATTTATTCCAAGGTTTGGGCACGACTAGTAGCTCCTCGCGGTGTTCTGGCAACACGACCTTCTTGTCTTCGTCCTTCTCGCGCGGGTCACGGAGTACAAAGTCAACTGAAAGTAGAGCAGTAGAGGTCGATCAGTAACGAGAATTCATTGGGTAAATATAACTCTATTTTTATAAGCAATATTTCATAATAATATCTAAAACAATGGTCAAATCAATATATTGGAAAGTCTGTGGGTACATATCAGCATAATGAACTATGAGGTGATATATCATGGAATTTTATAACGAAACATCTGAGCACAAAACCTTTTATACAAAAAACATCAAGGGCAATGTATTCATTCATATGAGAGGGGCACATGTATTTTTTATTAGAGATCAAAAACAACACTCTTTCTGGAAAAAACCAATGGTATTAACTTTACATAAGATTAGCATAATAAAAAAGCAATTTTTTATACACAGGAGATCAATAAATCTTAAGGGAGGCGACCTTTCTACAAAAACATTAAGGTCAACACTTTACACAGAAGATATCCAGAACATTTCATCATGACAAAGATTTAGAGCAACAGTATACAGGCTAGCTGATGCGAAAGGGTCGAAGCTTGTAGATACTGACCTATAGCCTTCTTGACACTCAAGAGGTAGTCATCCTTCATCTCATCGGACAAATTTTCAATAGTCTCTTCGTGGCCAACCTAAAAATACCGACGTCAATCATAACTATCAAAAGATGCAAAAATCAATAACATGCATGAATAATTGTGTATTTTTTGTAAAAGACAATAAAATCATCCATTATTAAATACAATAAGCCAGGCTTACCTTTAGTACTCCTGGCACCAGTTCTAGAACGTTCTCCAACCATGCATCCTCCATTGGCGCAACGTGTTCAGTATCGATGCCATTGTG
>WURV02211332.1:0-11000 GCA_011762755.2 Epimenia babai
TCCATGGGGTAAAGCAGCCCATCCGTGGCCTCGTTGGAGCCGAAGGCCAAGACCACCAAGTCCGCGTCGGAGGCCTTGAGCGCCTGCGCCCAATGGGCATCGTCGGACTTATCCAAAAAGCGGGCCCGGGCGCCGGTGATTCCCAATGCGCTAAGGGTGACGCCCTGCACATCGCGCTCCATTCGCATGCCAAACGCACGCACGGGACGGGTATCCACACTGCGCAGTTCAAGGCTATGGGCGCCGTCAGGCAGCTTTACCGTATGTACGGCGTAGGTGGGCTCGTCCGCAGCGGTTTTGAGGGTGCTGTGGTCCTTGCCATCGACGATAATCCGAAAGTCACCGCCACCGGGCTGCTTTAGGTACTCAATCTGATAGCGAGATACCTTCTGGCCCCAGTCATCGGTGGTGGAGGTGGCAAACTTGGCCCAAGCATCTGGCTGGGTTGCCTGAAAGGATACGCCGCCCAATCCGTACAAGCCATCTTTCGCGAAGGGGCCAATTACGCGGCTGGCTTTCCAGTTGGCGGAAGCGGTGCGGGAAACATCCAGGTGAAACCATCCAGGCCAGGCGTTCGCCAAAAGGGCATAGCCGTGGCCCGCATCACCAAAACGGGTTTGCAGCATGCGGCGCAACTTGCCCGTGACGAAGTCGGAGCCCACGATGGAGTCTCCGAAGTAGAGAATCTTGGCTTGCGAACCGGGCTTTTTGGCATCCACCGCCATCAACTTCGAAAAGTAGTGGTCGAGGGCGTGGCCACTCGGGTCCTCAATGGAGCGGGGCGGCTTTACGAATGCGATATCCTTGCCGTTGCCGGGATTTTTCTCAATATTCGCCGGCCTTTCCACCCCACGGGCGGCAATCGGTCCACGGGCATCCTTGGGCTTTGCAAATAGCTCCTTGGCCCGATCTTGGGAATCCTCCGTGGCGCCCGGTAGCGAGGCCTCCCCAATGGCGGAGTTGATAGGCGTGGCGATGGCCGGCGCCGCTTGAGGTGGCTTAGGCGCCTTGGGCGTCAGCACCCGGAAGCGCGACATGGCAGGATGAGCGTAAGGAATGGCCACAAAAGCAGCCAAACAAGCCAACGTAAGCGCCCCCTTGCGAGAAAAGGCCAAGCTGGAATGGAGATGCCGATCCTCTGCGCGCTGTTGCTCTTCCGCGGAGCCGGCCAGGGGCTGCTCCAGGGGCAGCGGAGCGTCAAGGATATGGGGAGGGTGGGGCGTTCCTGCTTGTCCAGTTGTCATGGTTTTATCCGCAAAATTGGCCTCAAACTCTAGCCAGTGAGGGCAGCTTTGGACGCTTGCCAATCACAGGCCCGCTGACATGGTAGGCAAATGTAGGATGCCGGCTAAGTTTCCTGCGTCGAATTTGGTGCGGGGGTGATTTTAAGTATCTGAAAGTAGAAGGTTAAATGCCGCTTTCTTGGGAGGCAATGCCTCTGCCGTCGGAAAGTTGTACGCACATTATCCTACATGTAAGCATGGGCCGACTCTTCGGGTGATGGCTTGCCGCCAGCCCATGATTTCGTCGGAGGTCCACGTGCTCTTCAATACCCTCACCTTTGCCAAGTTTTTCTCCGTTGTGCTGCTTGGCTCGTGGCTGCTCAGCCGCTGGCGCCGGGTGCGCTTGGCGTTCTTGCTGGTGGCAAGCTACGTCTTCTACGCCGGCTGGAGCGTAAAGTACCTGCCCTTGCTCTTCCTGGGCTCCACCTTTGACTACGTGCTTGGGCGCGCCATTGCCGGCACGGAAAACCAAAAGCTCAAGAAGGTGATTCTGGCGGGCACGCTGCTTTCCAACTTGGGCCTTTTGGTGGTGTTTAAGTACTGGAACTTCGGCGTGGATACCCTTATTTGGCTCACTGCCCACGCTGGCATGCCCCTGCCGGATATCCATTTGCGGGTGGCGCTCCCTATTGGCATTTCGTTCTTCACGTTCATGTCCATGAGCTACGTCATCGACGTCTACCGCGGAACCATCCCCGCCTGCCGTAGTTACCTGCACTATTTGGTATACATTGCCTTCTTCCCCCACCTGGTAGCGGGCCCCATTGTGCGTGGCAGTGACCTTCTGCCCGCATTGGCCAAGCCCGTGAAGGTAACGTCCGAGGAAGCAGGCGAAGCCATGTTCCTGATTGCCTCGGGGCTTATCAAGAAGGTGATCATTGGCGACTACCTGGCGCTCAACTTGGTGGATCGGGTGTTTGCGGAACCTTCAAGTTATTCGGCTGTGGAAGCCATGACGGCCATGTATGGCTATGCCATTCAGGTTTACTGCGACTTTTCCGGATATAGCGATATCGCCATCGGCGCTGCCCTCTTGCTTGGCTATCGTTTTCATAAGAACTTCGACGCGCCCTTCCGGGCAACCAACATCGTGGAGTTCTGGCGCCGCTGGCATATTAGCCTTTCCACGTGGCTTCGGGATTACGTGTATTTCCCCCTTGGCGGCTCCAAGAAGGGGCGTCCGCGTAAGTACCTCAACGTCTTCTTGACCATGCTCATTTGTGGCATCTGGCACGGCGCTGCATGGACCTATGTCATCTTTGGAGCCATTCAAGGGGTGGCGGTGGGGGCGACCCATCTGGTGCGTGACATCCGCGGCAAGACGGGCGGCTCCGATAGCGAGACGGCGCTACCCGTGCGGATTCTCTGCGTTTTCTCCACCTTCACCTTCGTGGGCTTGACCTTTGCCCTTTTCCGGGCCGCGTCCCTGCACAAGGCGATACTGCTCTACAAGCGCTTGCCAACCCTTACTACCTATACGCCCAACCTACATTTGTCCATCTTGCTGGTGATGCTTGGTGCGCTGGTGGTCCAATGGAGCCCCCAAAAGGCCTTCCGCAAGCTGCGTGAGACCTTCATCTGGGTGCCCGCGCCGGCTCAGGCTGTGGCGCTGATGGCCGTAGCGGTCGCCCTGCGGGAGGTGGTTTCAGCCGCCGAGGTGCCCTTCGTCTACTTCCAATTCTAGGCCTAGCGCCAAACCCGTGGAAAAGGGGCAAAATTCCATTGGGAGGCGGCGCCCCTTTTCCAACGATGATACCCTTGGGGGCTGGGGCGGAAACTACCGGGTACGCTGAGGGTTTTGTTGGAGTCAAATCTCGGTAGTTCCACCAAGGTTCAACAATTTCGTTGCCACCACCTACCCCCATGACGTTAGGTATTCGTACCGTGAGTAGCGTTCGACGCCGAGCATCTGGCCGCCCCACTGAGCGGCCCCCACCAACCAGCGGCAGGCTGCGTACGGGTTCTGAGCCCGAACTTACCATCGTGGTGCCTGCTGAGTACGTGGAAGGCGATGTGCTTCGGGGTCGTTATCAGCTCGTGCACCCCTTGAGCGAAGGGGGCATGGGCCTGGTTTGGTTGGCACAGCACACGCGGCTTCGGGTGGAGCTAGCCATCAAATTGGTGCGCGGCGGTTCCGCCGATCCCTCTGCCCGCGCCCGGCTGGAGCGAGAAGCCAATGTGGCCGCACGCTTGGTGCACCCAAATATTGTTCGCATTCTGGACTACGACATTACCGAATACACCGATCCATTCCTGGTGATGGAGCGCCTCCACGGTGAGTCTCTCAGACAACGGCTGGAGCGGGAAAAGCGTCTGGCAGCGCTGGAAGCGGTGCGCATCTTTCTGCCCCTGTTGGCGGCGCTGGAATATGCACACAAAGAGGGCGCGATTCATCGGGATATCAAGCCCGAGAATATCTTCTTGGCAGACCATTCCCAGCAAGGGCTCATTCCCAAGCTTTTGGATTTCGGAATCGTCAAAGACATTACTCTGAGCAATCCGGAAAAGCTTACCCGCGCGGGTATCGTAATGGGTAGCCCCGAGTACATGGCGCCGGAACAGGCCAAAGGCCGCACCGATGTGGACGCCCGCTCAGACATTTGGGCTAGCGGCGTGGTGCTTTACGAATTGCTCACGGGTCGTCGGCCCTTTGCGGGGGATAACGACTTCGCGCTCCTGGCCTCGATTATCGACGACGCCCCGGTGCCCATCGTGCGCCTGGCCGCGGGTGATTCCCAGCTATGGAGCATTCTTGCTCGGGCGTTGCATAAGGATCGGGGCAGCCGCTATCAGCATGCCTGGGATTTCGGCGTCGCGCTGGCCCGCTGGGCCGCGTCCCGAGGGGCGAACTCGGATATCTCCGGCCGCACCTTGGCAGCCTATTGGCTCGGCGCCGAGGGGGCCGAGGCGAACTTGCACTCGATGGCGCGGGACTCGGCCTCCACCCTGGCCAGTTCGGGGGTACTGCCTTCGGTGCGCCGGGATTTGCCAGCGGTTCGCTCAGGCGGTCCCCATCCTTCGGAAGTTGGCTGGCCCGCCACCAAAGCCACCAAAAAGCGCCGCCGCTTACGCCTGCGTCCTAAGGACAGGTTGCCCGCGTTCGTAGCGCCTGGTCGCCCCTCGGTTCGGGGGGCCCCAGGCCTTTATAAAAGTTGGCACCGTTCTTGAGATGGCTAAGGCCGTATGCCCAAAGCTGTTTCCCTTGATTCCCGATTGCCCGCCTGGACCATTTGCCTGTTTTTTTCGCCCCTTCTCCTAGCTTGCGCCGCCGATGGCCTCGATACACGCCACCCGGTAAACCCGACCGGGCGCTACCAGACAGTTGAGCTAAGGCCTGAACCTACTTGCGAAATCCCCGATGAGCCCTGCCTTTTCCCCGAAGCTGACAGCAGCGGAAGTAGCGGGGCGGCCACACCGGCACCTGCTCGCCCGGCTCAGCCCATCCGGCAGCCATAAAGCCCCCCAACGGGTGATTCCGACCAAACGCCCACCACGTCCGCAAGCCACAAGCGCTGACGTGGGTGTGCAAGGGGCCTCACGCCTGGAGGACAGCTGTCCGGCATTTCTTGTTGGGCGATGCGGGTCGCCAGAGCGCTTGGTTCAAATCTAGCCCTCTTAGAGGAACGCCCGGCACTCATCCAGCCAAGCCGCCAGCGGCGCCAGGTTGGCGTAGTGGGCTTCGCAGAAATCCAGGAAAGCCTCCGAGTGCATCTCTTTCGGCAAGGGTACATGCTGGCTGGCACGCATGGTTGAATAACGTAGCCATTCCGCCCGCGGGTGGTCCTTATCGAAGCCTCGCGGAACCCGTTTGTAGCCGATCTCCCCAAACTGGTAATCCTTGGCCCGCAACTTAGCGGCAATGGGCTCCAGTTTTTCCCCGTGTTTGCCCGCGACCGCTTGCCGGTACGCATCCCGCCACTCTTTGGTGAAGCCCTTAACCCCGGCGCCGATGACCACCATCTCGCGATCAAAATGCAGGTAGAGGCCGGGGCTGCCATCGTTGCGGCTGCCGGTGAGCCAGAACCACATTCCGATATGGGTTTTGTAGGGCGTCTTGTCTTTCGAAAAGCGCGTATCCCGTTGAATGCGAAAGATTGAACCATTCACTTTCGGCTGGGCCACGATATTGGGAAGCAGCGCGAGCAGGCGCGGCGCCAAGTCAGTGACAAACGCCTTTGCGGGCTCGAGGATAAACTCCGTATAGCGAGGCTTATGCTCTTGAAAATAATCCCGGTTGTTATTCGCTTCCAGGTCCTCAAAGAATTTAAACGCTTCTTTGGAAAAGCCAGAAAAGTCTGCGCTCATTCGATATTCCCCCTCAGTGATGGGCCAGCATAGATCGGTCGCCGCGCGGCTGCGACCAACATTCCCTAGGACGAACAGGGCAGGCGCAAATCGACACCTGGCCTAAGGAATCTGAATGTTCCTCAAGATTCTTTCGGGACGGGGTTCTAAGGCCCGATAGAGATGATCGTGCCCTTGCCTACCGGGGACTTGGGGCCGGTGGCTACAGCGTACCAGTCCTCTGGCAGCTGAGGGTCAAGCCAGCCGAAGAGGAAGCGGGCGTCTCCGGGGGTAAGGTTGAGGCAGCCATGGCTACGGGCGGTGCCAAAGCCATCGTGCCACCACGCCCCATGTAGGGCATAGCCCGCCTGAAAATAGGCGATCCAAGGGACTTCTCGCACCCGCCAGGTGCGCTTGCCGGTGCGGCCCGCCATATCGGCGGTGATCAGCTTTAGGTAAACTCGATATACCCCCGTAGGCGTGCCGTGGACCGCGCCGTTTGCGCCGCCTGTGCCTGGGGACGTGGCGGTGGCAAAAACGGGCGTTTTGCCGATATAAGCCACCAAAGCGCCCCGAGCGATGCTTGCGCCAATCCACTTTTGCTTGCCCTTGGCGAAGGGCGGCCATTCGTCGGGCTCGGTGAAGAAGCGCACCGACTTGGCCTTCACCCATGCGCCAGAAGCAAGCTTGCGGTATTTCACCCGGGCGAAGCGCTTCGTTTCGCCGGTTGCGTTCACGAAGGCCTGCTTGGGCAGGAGTTTGTCCTCGCTGAGCTGTTTATCCTTTAGGCGATACGTCTTAACAGCTTTGCCATGCACAAATACCAATGGCAGGCGGTATTCGGAGCCCGCTTTCAAGGAAATTCCACGCAATTGTGAGCGCTTGCGAAGCCGGACTTTGTCCTTAGGAACGATTTGGTGCTTTGGGGTGATCAGCCATGTGCGTCCGTGAGCATCAAACTCTTGGGTCCAGGCGATTTTCATGCCCGGAAAGGTGTTTCCTGAAACGAGCGGGCCCCGGCGCCTATCGAAGAGGGATTTGCGCAGCCACGGCACCAACCCATGGCCGGCCTTCTTCAAACTCACACTGCCTAGGCCAAGGGTGGGCCCGGGGGGATGTTTGAGGTAGCGAGCAAGGCCCGGTTCGAAGGCGCTTTGCTCTTCGGGCAAGGGCACCCGGCTATAACGAGGGCCCCCGACGCTGGTTCCCACACGAAAGGGAAAGTCAGCCCCCGTATTGGGTATAAGTGCTTGAAGCGCCCGGAGCCGTTTGTGTTTTGGATCAAGGGTCGTTTGGTGATTTGCGCAAACGAAACCGAAGGGTTCGACGCCTTTCCAGCCACCGCTGCACGGGCCGCGGAAGGGCGCTTTCAGCTCTGGCGCGCCGGGGCGGATCCTCACCCCTTGGCCCCCATGAATCAGGCCCATGACCGGCGAATCCCACTGCGGCTTGGAGAAGACCTTCACCAGCTCCGAAAGGGCATAAATTCGCGGAACGGGCTTGGGCGGCGGCGACTTCGGCAGGGGCTGGGCGGCCGAAGCGGAGGCTGCGCTAATCGCCATCGGGGCAGCCGCCGGGGGGCCTGACGGGGACGTTTGGGGGGGAGCGAGCGCCTTGCCTGCCACTTCTTTTGCGGCGGGAGATGGCGGATTGGTGCACGCCCAGGCCAACACCGATGTGGTGAGGCTCAAAATCTGTGCGTGCCGCCGCTGCATGCCCAACTCGTAGGCGATTTTCCTCATGGGTGCGAGCCCGACCCGACCTCTAGGAGGAAATTTCGGTGCTTTGCCCAAATTTTGACCCAATCGGGAGTTGTCCGCCGTGCCGCTCCATGGGTTATGCTTCAAGGGTGGCCACGTGGGGAAGGGCCAATGGCGCAGCTCAAAGAGTGCTATGGCTCTCCCCAGCATCCATCTCACCGGTTTAGCTCGTCATGCACACTCCCGCTCCACTGCCAGAAACCATTGGTTCCCGCTACCGCCCCCTGCGCTTGGTGGGCCAGGGTGGCATGGGCGCGGTGTACGAAGTGGAGCACCTCCATACCGGCGAACACCTGGCGTTGAAGGTGCTGCTCAGCCAAGCGGGAGCCAGCCCGGAGATTGTGGAGCGCTTCAAGCGGGAAGCCCGCGCCTCCGCCAAGATTCGCAGCAATCATGTGGTGCGCGTCACCGACGCCGACGCTGCGCCTGAGCTTTCCGGTGCGCCCTTCTTGGTGATGGAGCTCTTGCAAGGTGGGGATTTGGATGTGCACTGCGGGGAACATCCTCAGTCCCCAAGTGATGTGGTCATGTGGCTGCGGCAGGTGGCCCGCGCGTTGGATAAGGCCCACGCGCTGGGGATTGTGCACCGGGACCTAAAGCCTGAAAATCTGTTCCTCACAGCCCGGGAAGACGGCACTCCCCTTGTGAAAATCCTGGATTTTGGCATCGCGAAGATGGCCCAGGATGCCAATTCCGCCACCAAGTCCGGGCAGATTGTGGGCACGCCCAAGTTTATGGCCCCGGAGCAGGCCAAGGGCCAAAGCGGCCTTATTTCCCCAGCTACCGACCTCTTTGCGTTGGGGTTGATTGGCTTTCGGTTGCTCACAGGACGGGACTATTGGACCGCCGAAACCATGGTGGCGCTGATTGCCCAGATTGTTTACGAGCCCATGTCCCGGCCGAGCGATCTTGGCGTGCGCTTGGGCGCGGCCTTCGACGAGTGGTTCATGAAGGCCTGCTCGCGGGATATTAGCGAGCGCTTTCCTTCCGGCTACGAGCAGGTGGAAGCGTTGGCAGAGGCCCTGGGAATGACCCGCGTAGCGGCAATTTCTGCTTCCACTCCGGGCATCACCGCCACCCCTTCGCGCATGCCCACCTCCCATGCGGAAACGGTGGTGCCCTTGGCTGCGTCGGGGTCGTCTAGCTCGGCGAATATTACCCAGACCGGCTCGAAGGGCGTGCCATTGTGGTCCTTGGGCGTGGCCTTGGCGGTGGGCCTAGGTGTGGCCACCGTTGGCTTCTTTGCTACGCGCTCCACGCCCACGCCCCCAGCGAATGCTGGGAAGGCCTCTGCGCAGCCCACTGCCCCCACAGAGGAGCCCGCCCCCAAGGAGAGTGGTGAGCCCATGGGCGTTACCCCGGCGCCCAGCACCAGCGACTCCGCCACTGCTGACACTAGCGCCAAGCCGGCAAATACGGCCGCGAAGCCCCCAAGCACAAAAGTGGGCAAGGGGCCCGTGACCAACGTGCCCAAAGTAAACGTGCCCAAGGTGAAAGTGCCCAAGGTCAAGGTGCCCGAAGTAAAGACCCCTGTGGTGGACCCCCTCGGGGACCAGAAGTAACTGTTGCAGGCCGCGACACCTTTGCAAAATGCGTCGCCGGGCTATCAAACGATGGTTCGGTTTCTCGGTAAAATAGCTACTTTTTCGCTGGCATAAAGGCTGCAGTGGGCTGGGGCAATGCTCATTGACGTGCCCTCCTTTCAACCGACCCCAACCACTGCCTCCGACCTGCGTGAGACGGACGATTCCATGCGAACCGCCGTCACCCAGGTGGCGAATGATGTGGTCTGGGGCGAGCCCGGCTGCCCCCAAAGCGGCCGCTCCGCATCGGTGTTGGGTCAGGTTGTTGGGGAGCGCTACGAGCTTTTGGAGCTCATCGGGCGCGGGGGCGCTGGTCGGGTCTATCGGGCCCTTGATCGGAGTTGTGGCGAAGAAGTGGCCCTCAAGCTGGTAAGTGAGAACCTCACCGGTAGCGATGTTTTGGTGGCCCGTGCCCGGCGGGAGGCCCAGATGCTTATCGGTTTGAGGCACCGGAACATCGTATGCGTGCGGGACGATGGCGAAAGTGAGTTTGGCCCCTTTATGGTCATGGATCTCTTGCAAGGTGAATCCCTAGCTTCGCTGCTGGCGCGCCGGTGGGATGGCCTGACGGAGCCTTTCGTTTTGCAGCTTGTTCGGGCCCTCATGGGCGGTTTGGCCCATGCCCATAGCCACGGTCTGGTGCATCGGGACATCAAGCCCGGAAATTTGGTGCTTTGCGATCGGAAAGACCCAAGCTCCCTCGTATTGGTGGATTTCGGGATTGCCAAGCGCGTCACTGAGCCCGGTCGCCGTTTGACTGCGCCGGGGTGGACGGGCGGTACCCCCGCGTATATGTCCCCAGAACAATGCCGCGGAAAGGCCATTACCTCCGCCGCCGACGTGTATAGCGCTGGCGTAGTACTTTTCGAGTTGCTTACCGGAAGCTTGCCCTTTTCCGCCACGTCAAGGCCTGAGATGATGGCCAATCACCTCTATGCCTCGCCTCCGTTTATGTTCGAAATGGGCGCGCGGGTTCCCCAAAAGTTGGAATGGGCTGTTCGAAAAGCGCTGAGCAAATCCGCCGCTGAGCGCCCCTCAGCCCGGGAGTTTGCGGACTTGTTGCAGGGCTTATGCCGGCAGCCAACGGGCGCCCTGGTGGGGTTTTGCGAATGCTAACTAGCCGCCGCTGGGGGCAGAACGCAGGGGTGAGCCTTTGGGCAAGAGGGGCAGTATCTCGGAAATTGGTACCGTTATTTGGTAAAAGTGGTCCGGAATGGAGCCCTCACCGTCTGGGTCTGCTGCCAGGGGGCCGAAATGCGCTGTGGCGGTCTCGCCATCAAACCCGACGGTATAGCTGCCTGAGATTTTGCCCAGTCTCGAGTGTTTGCCGCGGCTCTTCTTTTCGGCAATTAGCTCCCGGCGAAATAGCGAATCAAGTTTGGCTTCGGCGGCTTGGGAGCCAGCGAGGATGTCTTTCAGCTCGAGCTCCTTCAGCTCGCCCTTGACACAAAGAATGGGGGGCGGTAGTTGAGCATCAGGCCGGGCCTTTCCCGTTGCGGGCAGCGTCGTTGTTTCCTTGGCCTTAGTCTACGCTGCCAGTTTGGGCTTTCCCCTCACTGGTGAATCTTTTGGCAGAAGGGGCCGGAGGTGGGCCCGCGGAACCTCTATCGTATAAAAGGGCCCTCCGTATACTCCCCCGCGCCCTGGGGCCAAGGATTGCAAGAGCGCTCACGGTTCTTGGGTTCGGAGCGGGCCAAAGTAGGGATCGCTCAAGTGGCTGGGTCGTGGCTTGGTGTTCGTCCAGCCGACCCAATTTTTCCCCGGAAACCACACGGCCCGAAGCGAACAAGTGCGGATCGAGTAACTTCGATTGGTCTTCACCCCCAACCGACCGAAACAAAGGCGAGCCGCCGGAAAGCAAACCCCTCATTCGCTTAATCGGAATCGCGATCTCGTACGAGCCTTCCACATAAGGGCCCACCGAATAGGGGTCAAAATGAGCGATGGCGCTGTCCTTGTCGAAGCTAAGGCTATACTTATCTGAAATGTCGCTCGGCCCAGGCGTGGCTCCTCGCTCTTTCTTTTCCGCCCGCAGCTCGCTCAGAATCCGCGCCTCCAGCTTCTTCTGGCCTTCGCCTTTTGTGCGCAGG
>WURV02211343.1:0-10998 GCA_011762755.2 Epimenia babai
TGCATAATATAAGTCGCACCCCCTATTTATAATTAGGTTAGAGACCTTAAAAAGTGCGACTTATAAGGCGGCCAGTATGGTAATTGGAACCTAATCAGTAAAGTCTTATTCTATCATCTAAATCACGATGTTAACTTTACGACTTGTACGATTTATAGGAATGAAAATCTGAGACACAGGCTTTTTTATAAGCTACGGGGCAGACTCTAGAATATTCGCAATGACCAATTTATTAAGGATAAACAATATCGAGCCAGTCAAGGCTAATATGGGCATGGCGCGATGTGATTGACACGTTCGCGAACAATCAGGGGAATTGCCCGTTTCCGGCGAGAATATTCCTAACTGGTTAAATCCAGTATGTTACATTTAAGTTATCACCCAATATTTAGTCAGTTATCACACAATATTAAATTAGCTACCACGTAATATTTAGTTAGTTATCACACATTCAACTATCACTCGACATTCGGTCAGTCATCACACAATATTTAGTTAGCTATCACCCAATGTTCAGTTAGTTATCACGTAATACACAATATACTATTTTAATTTAGGTGATTCTAGATCAAATTGAGATGTAGTGTACTGTGAATAACTTAGGCCTCTGAATATATTAACGATTAGATTACAGGTTACTATTAGAGTATTTACTTATGTGAAGTGTGTACTAAGCTAATAAGTGCACTTCAATTAAATAAATTTCATTTCAATTCATTTTGTTAATATACAGAAATATAAAAATCACTATAAATCATATAAACAATTTCACGCAGGGATTAGATTGATAATGAAAAATCTCCAATCAATTCAAAATTTATTAAAATAAAATACCAACAGTTTATTGCATTTGCATGACTTACTAATGTAATAGCCGAGGACTTGTTTTTCTTGCGTATCAACATGGCTCGGCGTCGCAGTGGTTCAGCCAAATCATGTCTGTTGAAAAACATTAACTATAATCAACCTAACCAAAAACCCAACAATGGCTACAGGTTTCACGGTTAGATTTCAACATCAAAAACTGAAATGGAGAGAGATAAACTGTGACAAAAATTTGCGGGATGCTCTTATCTTGTTATTACATAACGCAAAGATGATCAAGAATGGTTCCCAAACTGGGGGCATTACATTCTATTATATATCATCGACAATGACAGCAATATACAGAAAGAAGTACAAAGGTGAAGGTTTTGCTGAGAATGAAGTCATCAATATTTTAACACCATCTCTTTATGTATATAGCGGCCACTATATCTAATTCTATATTGCCAAAAATATTACTATTATCAATAAGCAAATTAGATAAAGGTGAAAAATGTAGAATGACGATAAACAGGTTAAAGAACAAATAGATTCATTACAATATAAAGACAAAGGATGGATTGCTACATATATAAACAATAGCACAGGTAGTTTCTAGCCACCGACTTGTCTTGTTTTTGGTAGAGCACTGCCAATGCTTCCAACTCAAATGCCACAAGCTGACACTCTTCACCGAGGGCATTCTTGTAAATCTCGAGTGACTGTTTGTACAAATTTTCCGCCGCGAGAAACTTGCCCCATTGGGTGTGCAGTCCAGCGAGTTGGTGCAGCGATTGGGCGACTGCCGGATGGTCAGGGTCAAGGGCGATCTCCCGCAACTCAAGAGCTCGTTGCATAGACGGTAGTGCCTGTAACATGTATAAAACCATTGTATTTATTATGATCATACAGTTATGAGACTAACTAAACTTCAAACCATGGCATATACTGTAGTAATTTAATATTACGCGTGCTATATTTCACAACCATACTCTAGACATTTGTCGGAAGTTAATGTCACAATTCATAAAAAACAAAATAAACACACCTGCTTAGTTTTGTTGTCTTGTACAGTGTTTCCGCAAAACAAAGCAGTGCAACTTTACAAGAGTTCATTAAACTGGACGAAAAGTTGCCGTTAGCATTGTACTAATACTCATATGAAATGAAATGCTATTGATTCACAGTGCCCTTTTAACACATGACTATCAAGTTGTATCTAACTAATTCATCTGTATTACCTGTATACTGTTAGATGTTAATTTTCTATAATTTAAGTAATTACATTATAGTCTTACACCATTAGGCTATTGTTTCATGTAAAGTGTGTTTGACAGCTATGCTAATAAGTACACTTTAAACAAATAAATTTCATTTCATTTCCAAATTTCATTTCAACTGTCTGTTTGGATGTGATGGTTTCATGACTATGGTGTTTTTCTCCACGCCATATAAGTGAGCCTAATCCGTTTGTCGTGTTAACCACATAGGCTAGCATTGTAAAGGACCAAGAATGATCCATGCAACGATTGCCTTGGTTATCAACCTATTTATAACTAACTCTCTGACTAACCGCATTGGTTAGTGTGGTAAGGGGGAATAACAACCTCGAAACCCTGTCTATGGTTACAAATACGTAGCCACCAGGCCACCCGCCTGCAGGGTTAAGTTAATGGTTTCCGGTCAGTTATCACGATAGCTAATATCCTATTATACCACGCCTTACACCCTAGCTAAGCCATATAACATACCTGACACACCAACTCCGACCGCGGCAGGGGTGTGGGGTGTATATTCTACGAGATGACGTGTGGACGCCCGCTGTTCCCCGGCTCGACGGTCGAAGACGAACTACGGTTCATCTTTAAAAGCCTCGGCACGCCGCACGAAGCGACGTTCCCGGGAATCTCACAGAACTGCGAATATGCAACGTACGCGTTCCCCTACTACGAACCAATGTCACTCATCAATATCGCGCCGAGGTAAGGGGAAGCTATCGGTGTATCATAACTTCACGAACTTTCACTTCGAGTTATTGCCGCCGTCTTTACCCTTCCCCGGGGTTGGCGCGTGGCCTTCGTTAATAATATGTCATGGAGGGGGGGGGGGGTCAGTACCCGAGTAATCCAGTCTATCTGATGTTTTTTGGTCATTTTTCGGGTCTGGTGCTTTACAGCTGAATTGCGTGGCCGATTGTGGCAAGGTTCTCTGCAGGTTACATCATGGCTCAGTCACGTCCACATCGTCCCTAACTTTTTTACATACTGCGTCAGTGCGTCTCCTGATCACATCATTGTTAATCCGTACCATCCGTGTCTTGTTTGCATCGTAAAACTTCGTAATAATCAGTTGCCCGCATCATCAGATGGCGATTCACGGTAATGAGCCTCGCTTGCTACCCCTCCACCAAGAGGGGGCAGCTTGCGTAATGGTTAGAGCGCTTGACTTTGAATCCAGGCTGTCCCTGGTTTAATTAATAGGCTACCATTGTATAAGGGCCCATGATGGCCTATCACAACGATTACTTCGGTAATCAGCCTATAAATACATACATATATACATACCTCCCACCTCGTCTGCCATTACTCGCCGCCTTCTTTGTCGGTAGCGGCGTCATTGTCCTAAACTAGCTAGCTTGTCGCTGGTCGGATTATCGCGTGAAAAATACACGTGACAATCAATTTAGTTACTGAAACAAGTTTCCTGTGTCGGAAGTCCAGTATGACGGAGTATTAACCAGTCTCAAGTCAAGAGAAATTGGTTCCCAAGCATTAGTCCATGTGTGTATTTTAATAGTGACATTGGCTCAGGAATCCAATGTGGCAGAGTTAGTAACACTCGGGTAATTATCGGTGAAAGGGTCCACTCTGTGGCTACTGTAAACAAATTCGTGAACATAAAATCTAACGATTTTTGTATTTTTTTGCAGATTGGATATTGATGGCCTTGATTTACTCGGAAAATTCCTAACAGTGAGTCTCGGAACACGCGGTAGTTTTATAATTCTTTTGCTGGTTAACAATGATTCAGGCCTATTCCGTTGAAAAGGCATTAAGACTTGAAGCTACCTCCAGTTGTGAATGAGAAGCTTCAGGTGGAGTTATTGCAGTTGTACTTAAATATTAAATTTATATGAGGCCGATATGTACTTATCTTGAGAAGACATACTTTATGAGTCATTTCTTATTTCATTTTGCCGCGATTATGTAATAGCAACTTCCATACATTTGAACTCATGCTTGCTCTTAGTATCGTGTTACCGCAGTCATTTCCTGTAATGGAAGGCCGAAATCCTTAGTTTGTAAGGATTCTATCTTGTGCAAATCTCAGAAAAATCCATATTTTTAGCTCCGTGCACCACTGGCTACAATAATTTTATGCATCACAGAATGTGAAGTCGAGAGATCCTTCGTTAGGACGCCTTATTAGCTCCTAATATGAATTATTCATTAATTCCTAATGTTAATTTTAATATTCACTGGGTAATGGACAATTTTACTGTCCGATATTTTCGCATCGCGTCTGTGATCCTACAAAAATACAAAGGTAACACCTTGTTGATTAACTATATAAGGATTAATACCTTATATAGTCAGTGTTAGGCTATGTGTTAGGTTATGTTATTAGGTTATGTTGGTAAGGTTATGTGTTAATCCTTATAGTTAGTCAACAAGGTGTTACCTTTATATTTTCGTATTAACGACATGACTAACACGGCAACCCACACCTCTAGGTCTGTGATCATGTCACGATTTTTTTACAGTATGACTCAGGGAAACGTTTATCAGCCAGGCTTGCCTGTAGGCACCCATTCTTCAGTAGCTTTGGACCAAACACATGCAAATTACCTGACGGTTCGTTACTATTAGTATGCTCAGGTGTGTTCTGTTAATGTGCTCAGTCATCATCTTGTTGATATCCTCAGTCATCTTGTTGATATCCTCAGTCTGTTTGTTGATATCCTCAGTCAGTTTGTTTATATCCTCAGTCACTTTGTTGATATCCTCAGTCATCTTGTTGATATCCTCAGTCATCTTGTTGATATCCTCAGTCATCTTGTTGATATCCTCGGTCACTTTGTTGATATCCTCGGTCATCTTGTTGATATCCTCAGTCATCTTGTTGATATCCTCAGTCATTTTGTTGATATCCTCTGTCATCTTGTTGATATCCTCTGTCATCTTGTTGATATCCTCAGTCATCTTGTTGATATCCTCGGTCATCTTGTTGATAATGTGCTCAGTCATCTTGTTGCGTAGAAAGTCAAGTTTTTTAATTCATAAAATTTCTGGGACAGATAGTGAAAAAAATTGGTTTTCTCTAGTATTAAGGTACAGAACAGATAACAATAAAAATCGTAAAAATGGATGTGATTTTTAAATAGCATCAGTGTTTGTAAAGAAATAGTGAATTATTTAATGGCAGCTTTATGTTTTCTTCAAATTGCTAGATTTCATGTGTATATTTGCGTATACGGAGGTGTCTATATGTGTGTGTCTATACAGAGGTGTTTATATGTGTGCGTAAACAGAATTGTCTATATATATGTAAACAGAGGTGTCTATATGTGTGTGTATACAGAAGTGTCTATATATGTGAGTATACAGAGGTTTCTATATGTGTGTGTATACAGAGGTGTCTATTTTCACACTCCCCGGTGTGTCATTGGACAAGGATCTACGCCGTGCATCATCATCTTCACACAGTTAGTGGAAAACTACTCTGCACAATGTAGCTATGGCAACTCAGGAAAATATTATACCTCGTCCATGGGCCATAACTGCCTTGATACACTAAATGGAAAACTACTCTTGATCATGTAACTATCTCTGGTTTCCATGGTGTAACTACTTTTTCACAGTTAGTGGAAAATTATTCTGCACAATGTAACTATGGCAACTCTGGAAAACATTAATATATACTTTTTCCATGGGCCATAACCGTCTTGATACATGTGGAAAACTACTCTCACATGTAGCTATCTCTTGTTTCCATGGTAACGACTTTTTACATATATAGTCAAGTAAATTTAACAGAGGATTTGTTAATGCATAAATGCAAATAGGAAGCAAACGATTAAAATTTGTGTATAAGGTGTTGTCTTTACTTTTTATATATTTCAGCAGCAATTTGAAATGCGTTTGTTATTGTGTTTCAGAAAATACACGTCGAGGTAGTATGTTATTTTAACGAAGAGCAAACGTTATCACTCAAAACCAGAGAGGAGCGCATTTCTTGACAATGACCTCGTTTGCTGATATTTATGAATGTTAAACGCTCAAACTGTAAAATGTCGTTCAGTTTCACATTCGCATTATCCCCTCGTCTCTCAAGCCGTCATCAACTGTAAAGAGAAGTAAAGTGAGGTCACGTACAGGTCACACGTCAGTGTTACTGGTAGCAATGATGTGAACAACTCGGTGCAGTCATATGCGGGAAAAGTCCCACATCAGTGGTTCTGGTAACAACGATTTGAATAACTCGGTATAGTCATGAGCGGAAAATTCCCACATCTCATGTGTCGTTATTGATTGGAATGAATTGGTGCAGTCATATGTGGGAAAAGTCCCACATCAGTGGTGCTAGTAGCAGTGAGAATTTTTGATAAGAGGTGCGTAACGGTTTGCTTATTATAACGTCTACTTACCTAGTATAGCCATTGGACGAGGGTCGCACAAACAACCAATAATTCGCCTCGGTTTTTGCACGATATATATTCCGATTAGTCGTCAAGATTCATTTATTAACATATTACATGTGTGTATGGCATAACCATCCCCATAACTGACTGTATACACACTACGATCCTCACAGCGATGTATCACGGCATACATATCCTCCTCCGAAAGGGTACAATTCCCAGGAAATGCATTTATTCCACCGTGTTCCCTAGCGACTTAATTTTTCATTCATTTGCAGAGCTTTACGTCTCTGCCCCCGTTGAGTCTCGCATTGTTATTGATTTTATGAAGAGTCTTCATAATTGTATAGAAAAATCCAAAATTATAATATAACGGTTTGCATTCGCTGGTTACAATATTCCATAATATAACGGTTTGCATTTGCCGGTTACAATATCCTGTAATATAACGGTTTGCATTCACCGGTTACAATATCCCATAATATAACGGTTTACATTCGCTGGTTACAATATCCCATAATGTAACGGTTTGCATTCGCCCGTTACAATATCCTATAATATAACGGTTTACATTCGCCGGTTACAATATCCCATAATGTAACGGTTTGCATTCGCCGGTTACAATATCCCATAATGTAACGGTTTGCATTCGCCGGTTACAATATCCTATAATATAACGGTTTACATTCGTCAGTTACAATATCCCATAATGTAATGCTTTGCATTCGCCGGTTACAATATCCTATAATATAACGGTTTGCGTTGGCCGGTTACAATATCCCATAATATAATGGTTTACATTCGGTGGTTACAATATCCCATAATATAACGGTTTGCATTCGCCGGTTACAATATCCTATAATATAACGGTTTGCATTCGCCGGTTACAATATCCCATAATATAACGGTTTACATTCGCCAGTTACAATATCCTATAATATAACGGTTTACATTCGCCGGTTACAATATCCCATAATATAACTGTTTACATTCGCCAGTTATAATATCCTATAATATAACGGTTTACATTCGCCGGTTCATGCATGTCTTATAAATCTATGATTTTCTCTCCTTTTTTATTATCTTCTTCCGCCTGCCGAGAAATTCTGTCAAATGAAAAATCAATATTCCCTAATATGGTCAAAGATTTAAAAATATTAATTTATGTTCTTTATAATGATGGCATAATGTCGCTTTGCTATGTTATATTGGCGTCATGTTTTTTATTTCTGATTAATGAATATTTATGAGCTGAGCCGTTGAAGCCCAAGACTCCGATGTCTGCCTCTTGATCTGTTACTTACAATCATCTAATTAAATATATAAAGCAGGCAGAAACCATAAATAACGTAGAGAATTAGAAATATAATACTTGAAATATTGGCATCTTTTCTGATATTAAATATAGCTATGCATTCTGCTAATTTGTAATGAGATATGTGGATCATGTTATGCTTGTGTAGAATGTTTCGGAAATTTCCGTTAGGTCACGAATATTCATTAATTCTGCATTTATGTAAATAGACCGAGCAGTGGAATAAAACTCTAGAAGGACTCCCTTAAATCTTAAATGGCGTTTACCACAACAATGCTTCATTTAAATTATGTCCTTGATCATAAGTTCATCACTGATATAGTTAAAGATAGCAGTCTATTTCGTCAGTTCTTTTATCCCCGCGACGCAAGTTTTTGGTTCTGCACCAAAAAATACCCATATTAGTTCAAAAATTCTTTTCTAAATTCACATCATCCGTATACAAAATAAGCCGCAGTTCACAGTTCAAAGGACATAATTCAAAGAAGTTTGCAAATCCCCCTCAATAATGATTTGCGGACTGCCGCAAGTTCTTGGTGTTTTTCCAAGCAATCATCGGAAAAATTCGAATCATGGTATTTAACTAAGGGTATTTTCCATACAAATTGAGCGTGAAAAGTAACTGAGAGAGTGTCGGAGATTGGACCTACAGGTCCCTTGATTTTGGAATTTCCTAAAAGAGTCACAATGTTTGGTTGGGTCATCCTTTATACAGCCCGGCTATCATGGTAGCTGACCAGCATGGTCTGCCAGCTACATAAACTATTATATAATTCATTCAGTCGTGTTCAGTGTGTATCATTCTGTACTAATATTTATACATTTCACTTGTTGCATCTACATTTGTACATTTTTATTTACGATCATATACAATAAGTATATTTTATAGCAGTATTAATGTATGTATGATCATATTCGGGATCCATGTTGGTTTGTTTTGCTGTATAAAACTATAGGCATTTAAAGATGGTGGCAGTTCATTGGTTAGACCAGGCAAGGGGATACTTTGTAGCCCCTGGGCACGCAAAAAATAAGTCAATATTGCAAGGTTTCACACAGGGCAGCAGTTGTATGTTGAATTTTATTTGATGCCACTTCAGTGAACTACAGAATAAAAAATAATTTTTATCTAATTTTTAATCTCAACTGGTCACTGTACCTGAAAGTCACGTGTGACCTATTTAATAACCTACAAGAAGTACATTTTCTTTATAAATGGTCAGTTGTACTCCCATGCCCGAGTCAGAGGCTGCTCTCGATCATAAGATCCTAGGTTCAATCCCAGCTTTAGGAGTCATGTACATTGTCTCGTTGTTTACTTATACATGCTTGGACCGGCTCAACATTAAAGCAGGTAAGGTACGCATTTATAGATGTATCAGCCAATGAAAACTTTCAAATGGATTTTACGTTTTTGGCAGCTATTTAGTGCAGATACAATACCATTGAGACTTGCATATCGCATGTGAAGGACGATATCGATATTTTAGAGACATTTTTATTCTCAGAAGTCTTAGGAACAGCACAGAAAAGCTATCCAGCGGGTAGTTTCGAACCTGTGACTCTTCGGTTACGAGTCTTGCACTGATACCACTCAACTATCGGAAATATTTGCGTTCGTTAACGGACATTAATGGCATATTTAATTTGATAGAAACTTTTTTACCATAAGACCATACACGTTATATGGTGTGAAACCCTGCCCGCAGTTCCATGCATTTAAATTTAAATGTTTTTCCTTTTGCTATTTTTAACTCCCTTTTTACATTTGAGACTCTTTGAGATATTTTGTCACGGGCTGGTAAAGAAACGGGGGTATACCGTAAAAATCTGCGAGTTGTATATTGGCATTAGCCATGATTTAATAATTTCATTGCAACAATATTGCGGTGCTTGGATTTTAAGATCAATAGGAAATAGAAATAAATGAAATATAGTCATAAATTATGCGAACCACATGAATATGTTATTAGTGTGAATGTAAGGTTTAAACATCAGGAACTGTTTCTCACCGCTGGAGACCCCTTTTTGTCGATGTATCAGTCAAATTGACCCGTACAATCCACTTTACATGGAGTAACATTCGTCGATACCGGGGTAAACTGGTGCATCTCAAGAATTAATAATCTGAGTGAACCCTGAAAAATATCTCGTGGTAATACATACTGAAATCTGAATAGATTTACTTATCCTTCGTTTGTTTAAACAGAAAATATGCAAACCTTAACCAAAATTAATGTTTGCATATGTGAATTTGATTCGTTGATACCAGAGATTTAATACAAAATTAAATATTTGCACTTGGATGTCTATGATTGTATGAATTTAGAGTTTATTACTATCAATATAGATACATTAATATAATTCTAAGTGTTTTTACGTCGTCAAAAATATTTAAAAAGAGCAGTTATCGTATATTTATTTTGCTGTACTTGTGTTCCTTTTTTCGTTGCTTGTCGTATGTCATTTTTGGATTTTCTCGTCAACCTAATTTCTGTTGCAAACAGTTGTTTGGTCGTAAATTCGTGTTATTAGAGTTTTCTGTCGCCAATCTCGTTGATGGAACAAAGCTGAAACGGCGAAATGCGAGACGGTTTTGTTCTGAGAACCAGCGGCTACACGGCCATTTTGTTGTTGTAACCAACTGCCGCCATCTTGTATTCATACAGTAGCAATTCAAAGTGCCGAATCATCATGTGATAATCGCGCTTATCTCCCCTAACCATACACCTCCCCTTCTGACATTGGTGCGACTATTGTCAGTAAATTGAACGAAACAATTTAAAGACGCTTTATTCTCATTCACTTGTCTTAGTTAAGGGAGATAAGCATAAGTTATATGAGGATTGTTACAAAATATACATTAATGTACAGATTTCATTTCACACTGTATTTATTTACATACAGTACACATCCCCAAAGTATTATATATATATATATACATATTGGAAATTCTGTAGCTGGATACGAGGTATATACTCGAGAAATATACGCACTATGACATGGCGAACATATAAATCGTATTGTGTTCTTAGATATACAATGAGAAATATACGCACCATGACATGGCATACATATAAATCTCGTTGTGTTTTTAGATATACAATGAGAAATATACGCACCATGACATGGCATACATACAAATCTTATTGTGTTCTTAAATATACAATGAGAAATATACGCACCATGACATGGCATACATACAAATCTTATTGTGTTCTTAAATATACAATGAGAA
>WURV02211354.1:0-10998 GCA_011762755.2 Epimenia babai
TTATAGGCGGGTCAAGAGCAAAACCACGATTTCGTCGGCCAAAGTTGGGGGGGTCGACTTATAGGCGGATCGACTTATAGGCGAGTATATACGGTAATTTAAACGGTCCTAATTGGCGGTCCTAGCCACATAATGTTACAATAGATACAAGCGAATATATACGGTACTTCATCTTGATTTTTTGACTGGGGTCGACTGAGCCCCGCGCGTGTTTCTGTAAGTCCTCTGACGATCACCCTACCCCGTTCTCTTGGACATTACACGTCCCTTACATAACACACAGTTAACATGAACAATAGCTTAAGCGTCTGCAGGCCCTCCGTCCCTCATCTTTTCTCTTTTTCAGTTTTTGTTGGTTTTTATGGTTTTTATTTATGTTGCGATATTTTTTTTCACTTATTTTCTAGCATTTCAAATGTTTCTTTTTCCAACATTTTTTATTCTTTCTTTTTTCTTTTTCGTTGTTTTTAGTTTTTTCATTTTTTTCATTTTTTTAAGTGGTCGTGTGAGCTTCTTGAGGCCTTCTTGGCGTCTTGTTGTATATGTGGTTTCTTGTTGAATAAAACAATAGTAATAATAATATATTTTGTCATTTTCACACATCAGGTTTGCACAGTTACGGGCCTTTTTAAGAATCAACCCGACGAAATCAGCGTTTGGCTCGATCCCCTGCGGTTCCTCGCTGAGCATCCTAAACGAACGGACATAATTCGTTTTGTAGCGCGAACATTATCCGGTTACATCCTTAATCCCGTAGCGTATCAATCGGCCGTGAATGAGCACGCGATGGCGTGCAGTTCGGCGGGGAAACACGCGCCATTCGGCGACGTTAAAGCGGAGCACGCTCTCGATTTCGAATCGATTCTCGCGATGGGCGAGGATGAGATACGAAACGAAAAAAGGATCGTTTGTCTAAACGAAGGTAGGCAGTCGGCAGCGACGTTTGACGATGAAATGGCAGCAGACGTCAAGCAAGAACCGATTGATGTCAAGTTAGAGGATGGTGAGGAGGAAATTAAGGAGAGCGACGCTGACCTGGTGGAGTGTTCGTCGCCGGATGAAGCGGGGTTCAGTCCCTTGGTTATGGTCGCACTGAATGGATTGCTGAAAATGGAGGTGGCGTACGCGACGGTCGCCGATTATTTAGATCTGGTTTTGTTGGGGTTGTTGCATTTACAGAAGGACGCCGTGCCGTTTTGTTCGTTCTTGAAGAAGTACGTTCCGGAACTCGCCGATTGTAAGTGGTTGCCGTATCTGTTGTCGTATCTCCCGGATTGTGGATCAGTTGATTTCGGCGATTTGGAAGAGGATTTGAAAGAATTGGCAATTAAATACAAGCCATTGTCGCTGCTGATGTCGGTTCATTTGAAATTGCTCGCCGCTTATCCATTGAGCGATCGGAAATTGTCGAATTTGTCCCGAGAGATCCGCGGCTTTTGTCGAAAATTAGACGACGTCAGTTTGACGATTTTCGTAAAAGCAATCTTTCTTTGTCTTTCCAAGGTAGTTAAAGGCGATAAAAACATGTCAGTGACGTCATCGAGGTTTTATTTGAGCCTTTTGCGGTTCATACACGATGAGGTGTCTGGCAGCGATATTGTCCATGAAGGCGAAGGTGAAACCAAGGTCGAGATGAATGCAGAGGGGCTCAATGACGCGAATTTTTTTAACGGGCTGATGGAAACAGACTCCCCACAAGTCAGAGCAGCGAAGGTCGTCGTTCTTGTATTAGAAAATGTCGATGTTAGAGAGAATTTTGACCTTTCGTCGTTGGATCCGGGATCGCTCCAGTTCGCCGTTACGGAAGAAGTCGTGGAATTGTTAAAAATCGCTAATCTCGAATTGGTCGTTGAACAGTCCACGATCGTCCAATCATATCTGTCGATGGTGGACAGGGATATGAGGCGATCGGCAGTGACTCAGGCGATGCTGGCGTGCTTCGAAATGTTGTTGCCGTTCATGAAATTTGATCTTCTGCGGAAGGTTGTTACGTTAGTTTTTACGTCGCATAAACAGGTTTTAATCGATGTGTCCGGTGAAACTAAAATCCTGTCGCGTTTCGGGCACGATGTATTTATCCAGCTCAATCGATTGACCGCAGGAACAGCGGATATGTTAAAAATCTGTTCTTCCGACCTCGTCAATGAAATTATCGACCTCGCCGTCACGGTGAACAGCGACCTAGTTTATAAATGTCTGGCCAATTTAATCAAAGCAGAAATTTACACGGGCGATATTTCACGAGCGAAATTCGTTAAGCTTTTGGCGAAGGGTGGCGGCCCTTTGATAGAGATTTGTCGAATGCTGATCGAACAAAATGGCCGACTTTTGAAGCGATACGTTTCGTGGTTGAAGTCGCACGGCAGCGATGTCGAAGTGGAAACTCAAGCGCCGTTGCTACTGGCAACCGTGAAGACGCTCAAAGCAGGTCTGTATTTACTAAGATACAAAAAGGTAGTGACTAAAATAACACCTTATTGACTAAAATAACACTGTAGTAAGATAATATTGCATCGACTAAAATAACTTTGCATTGACTAAGGTAACGCAGTACTAGCTAAGAATTTCATTCACTTCCAAAAATAGCACACGGTATTTACTAACAGTACATTGACCTTCTGATCAAGTCCTCATGACCTCACCACTACCTGCCCGACATACAGCGAGACATAAGCAAACTTAAGCAAACATAAATCTCCAAGTTAGTTCTTGCTAGAATTGCAATACTCCATACAACAGTAAGACGTACATATTTGGTTTTTTAGTTGGACATAATATATCCGTGAAACGAACATCCGTTGAAAAAATCTCTGAGCCGGGAACGAATGACGGCACGTACCTTTTTAAAAATCGTTCGGTACATACAGGAAACTCTTGATTCGCACGCTAGTGTTTTTAGTTATATTTTCTCTATATGTGATTTAATGTATATACCTATTTTACTTATGATTTATTCATGGAATACCGAGTTCGATTTTGAACCGTGTTCATTGTGTTTCTAATTAATCATAGCAACCATAAATTTGTAAAGTGTCTTTGATAGCCATGTGTTAAAACCGCACTATAAATCAATAAAATTTCATTTCATTTCATTTATTTCGTGTGATTATTTCGTCGCCATATAATAATGCTTTCAATCGTTCGGACTCCTCAGAGGGCGGTGACATTGACGAGCACCTGACGGATCTGTGGCGCCGGGTGGGTGACTGCGATTCCCCGAATGTCAGCACCGAGTTAGCCGTGATGTACGTCGCTCACTACCCCGGTCTGTTCTCGCTGCTTCCACTCTCTTAATACTTTGTTCATTATATGTCGTAGTTTCTCGCGAAGTTGAACTTTTCCTTGACTCTAACCGATGGGATATTCACAGCAGATACCTGCTCTCCGCATCGCCAAAGCTTTGCGTCTCGATTGTCATCCGTTGTCTCTTCCAAGTCACCCTGTCGTGGATCTCCCAAGACCCCCCCCCCATATCTTGGCATTTACTGTATCATTTCATCGTCTGCATCTTCCAGGCCACCAGGTCGGGGATAAATGACATGCTGAGGTACATCACAAAAAAGTCATCCGGTGGTCAGATTCAACCCCCTGTCCAGTTACGAGTCCAGCTCCTCCCACTCGACAAACTCCTTTTTTCTCCCAATTGTACTTCTCTTCACTGGACACCCAATAATTATAAAAATTATAAGCTCGTCTCAGTTTTTATGTTTGCCTGTCTCCAAACCGAACGACCCTCCTCTCCATATCTCCTCGAGTTCATAGAGGACTCGCGACACTTCCAGACGAAGCCCAGGCGACCCGCGGGTCCCTCCTAGATCGTACCGCGACACGACCCCTCACGACCCGCGAGATACGTCTGCTCCTCGGTTGCCTGGATCGCGAGGACCTCCCTGGTTCGCCGCGAGTCCGCGCGGACTTTGTGTCGGCGTGCTTCAAGCAACTGTCGCATAAATCCGCGTGGTCGGGCGACGAATTTAGCGAAGCGAACGACGCCTGCATCGAACGTCTCATCGCCCTCATACGTCAGGTTCGCTCGTACCCGCCGCTGATGTAACCTCAATCGTGTAATCACGGGGTGGGGCTGGGAATGTGGGGAGTCTGCGGTGGTTCTTTGAAAGTTGGTGGTGCGAAATGAACGGGAGAACATTCAGCTTTTGAGCTCAGTCGGTAGAACACGAGATGGATCATTTTCCCGCCATAACTGGGAGCTGCAGACGAGTGACGAAGTGATTTTCTCAGCTCCTCTTGTTGAGACATTGGGTGGACATTGGGAGACTGAGACAGTTTCCAGGCGCGGTTTTTGCGGTTCGAATCAAGGATATGCATGATTCTCATATTCTTGGTGCTTTATATTACGCACATCAAGTGGGCAAGATTAGCATTCTCGAAATATTCGGTAGGAATGGTATCAAACGCGAGTTATTCTTTTTCATTAGTGTATTTCGACACGATAAATTGATAAATTATTGCCAACCTATATTAGAACCCTTAATGAAGTAGCACTAAAATCTAATTATCGTTACTATTTCATTGCGATTCCGGGGAACAAGAGATAATACGTGAATCCGAGAGAGGCCATTGCCACCGTATCTAGGTTCAATTCATGGCGGCCATATTGTCAGTCATATGTTGTTGCAGTTTGACGGCGATTTAGATGCTGACCAGTACACGCAGACATGGCCGAATATTGTGAAATACGCCCTCAGGTCATTTCAACAACCTCCGCATATTTTATTGATTTAAATTTTATTGATTGATTTATCAATAATCATTTAGTTGATTGTGATAGATTCTAGAGCATTCTTTTAAGAGGGCGATATGTGGGGAATGGTTGGCACGCAATAGCACACTTTGTGATGTGTCATCATTTTGTGTCAGACTAGTACACATAATATGATGAGTTATTATTTCTGTTATACGAGTACACATAATGTGATGATTCATCATCATTTGTGTTGTACAACTATACATAATGTGATGAGTCATCATTATTTCTGTTGGTTTCTAGATCTGGTAAACCTTGTCCCCTTTACTCGACCCTAAGAGATTCCCAGACAATAATGTTTAGAATTAATCATTGATGGTATTTACAACAAAATTTTTGCAAATTATAGCACCCTGATCACCGACAAAATAAAAGAGGTTCATATAGAGGTGCGGGTTGCCTTTTTAAAGATATAAGAGGTTAATTTAGAGGTGCGGGTTGCCTTATTAAAGATATAAGAGGTTTATATAGGGGTGCGGGTTGCCTTATTAAAAATAAAAGAGGTTTATATAGGGTGCCTCATTCGATGATAACTGAATTGCTGTTGCGATAGGCTCTTTTGTTATCCTGCTGTGGCCTGTAATGGTAAAGAATTGTAAAAAATCATGTGGATATAACAGGAACAAAATTTGGATTGGCTATAATGGTATTGGTTATCATGGTATTGGCTGTAATGGTATAGGCTATAATGGTATTGGTTATCATGGTATTGGCTGTAATGGTATTGGCTGTAATGGTATAGGCTATAATGGTATTGGCTATAGTGCTATCGCTATAATGGTATTGGCTATAATGGTATTGGCTGTAATGGTATTGACTAGTGGTATTGGCTATAATGGTATTGGCTGTAATGGTATTGACTAATGGTATTGGCTATAATGGTATTGGCTATAATGGTATTGGCTATAATGGTATTGGCTATAATGGTATTGGCTATTAGGGTATTGGCTATGATGGTGTTGGCTTTAATGGTATTGGCTATGATGGTATTGGCTATAATGGTATTGGCTGTAATAGTATTTGCTGTAGTGGTATTGGCTGTAATGGTATTGGCTATAATGGTATTGGCTGTAATAGTATTTGCTGTAGTGGTATTTGCTGTAGTGGTATCGGCTGTAATGGTATAGACACATTTTTGTTATTTCACCGGCGACAGGTCACGGTACGACAGCGCCAGCGTGCTGAGATTGTTCGCTATCGTCGTCCCGATCGTCTACGGGAACCAGACAAAGTCTCGGCTCACCCCGACCGTCGCGTCTCTCTACGAGATGTTTGTGAGCCATTCGCTGTTCGTGCCGACGATATTGGGCGAGCGGTCGGAAAAGGTCAAAGGTTAGCCGTGAGTCCTCGGGGGAATCCCGTAGCTCGCTCGGTAGAGCGCCGGACTACAGATCGGGAGGTGGCAGGTTCAAATACCGCGCAATATCAGGGGTATTTTCCGTTGCATCCCTCGTGCAGTATATACATTATCCCATCTCTCTGGTGGGATTAGGATTAGCCATGGAAAAGTCCCGGTGGTATTTATTGGTGCTGCTGCCCCCCCCCCACTCCATGTCACTGGTACGCCGTCTTTTGGCAAGCTGCATAAGTAGTGACAGTATACTGTGCGGAATTATCGGGACGCCACGCGGAAAAGTGGAAACTGGTCGTCGCTGCCCCGGCGATTCATGTATCGATATTGGGCGTTCTTCGCACACAACACGAGAGAAATATGCACAGAAAAAACACGGAACGGATACTCAGCGATCATATAGGTCAAGCCACTGAGCCTCCATAGTGGATTATGGCGGTATACAAAAGGCAATATATTATTATTATTCAAGGTCGTATTTATGTGAGGATATTCGTTTGCGTCACAACGATTCATAGCAAGTCAGAGGGGAAGGCGGCTGGCTGCAATATAGGCACCATAACCCCATGAGCTTTACTAGTTCACCACAATGACCTTAACTAGTTCACCACAATGACCTTTACTAGTTCACCACAATGACCTTTACTAGTTCACCACAATGACCTTTGCTAGTTCACCACAATGGCCTTTACTAGTTCACCACAATGACCTTTACTAGTTCACCACAATGACCTTTGCTAGTTCACCACAATGACCTTTGCTAGTTCACCACAATAACCTTTACTAGTTCACCACAATGACCTTTACTAGTTCACCATATTGACCTTCACTAGTTCACCACAATGACCTTTACTAGTTCACCATAATGATCTTTACTAGTTCACCACAATGACCTTTACTAGTTCACCATAATGACCTTTACTAGTTCACCATAATGACCTTTACTAGTTCACCATAATGACCTTTACTAGTTCACCACAATGACCTTTACTAGTACACCACAATGACCTTTACTAGTTCACCACAATGCGAGGTGACGATTCAAGTATATGCACGAGCAGTGTTCGCATTGATAGAATGTTTGGTGGATGTGCTGCTGACCTGCGTCCACCTCTGTCCATCCGTGTGCCACCAGAAACACCTCGAAGTCTACCTGTCCGCGTACGCCGCCTCGTTGTCCACTTCTGGTACGGTCACATATGGCCATATGTCCGACTCGTAAGGCAGTAATTAATCCGCACCGAGAGGGACTTATTTTGTTCTTATTTTGCCGCACGTTTAACCATTGATTTTGATCGTTTATAGATTTCGTAAAGCGAAAAGGCGAGGTTTTGGTGTTACTTTTCAATTAAATGTCAGTCGCACGTATAATATTGCCTTGTTATATTCCTGAGATATATTTAGGGCACCAGAGACCATCCTCGGTGAGCTTTTCTGATCAGAGTGCGTCAATGGTCCGTCGTCCATCCGTCTGTCTGTCCATCCATCCGTCTGTCCATCCAACCGATTTTAACATTTTTTTCAAAAAATTTTCCCAATAACCGTTTATTGCAGAGGTTTGCCATTTAGCAAATATTGTCCTAGGGTTTGTTCTCTTCTAGATTTGTTCATGGTATTGTCATCACAGCAAAGGGAGGTAACTTCTGTCGATGTTTTTGTTTTTGTCTTAAAAATATTCTCAAGAACCACTTATCGCAGAGGTCAACAACTTGGCAAATATTGCCCTTAGGGTGGTCTCTTCTAGATTTGTTCATGGCATCGTCATTGTGGCAAAGGGAGGTAACTACCGTCAATGTTTGTATTTTTTATTAATAAATTTTCTCAAGAACCGCCTATTCCAGAGGCTTCTATTTGGCAAATATTGTCCTTGGGTTGGTCTCTAGATTTCGCCATCATATTGTCATGGCAATAAACGGATCATATCCACTTGGCGCGGCTAATTCTGTAGTGAAAACCGCCTCCGAGGGACGGTTCACCTTGACCTTGATCTATTCACCCTACCGGTCCACACCTCGTACATCCCATCGCACCTGACGAAGTATACTTGTATACGAGAGCTCGCGCTAATCATAATCTTAGTTAGTCAATAAGGTGTTACCTCCACTTTTCGTATTATACCGCATTATATCATAGCTACGTAGTTTTCCTTCATAAATGTCAGGTTGATATTCGAGCACGCTTTTGCGACCTTTACCGTCGAGTATGTCGTGTGTTTTTTGCATACAACCGATAAAACCAAGATTCGAATCGAACCCTTTTTCAGATCGTAAGATTTTGCGGCTGATGCAGTTGTACGAAAACCAAGGGGTAGAGATGTCCAAACTCCGGTATGTTCGTTTTTGTAACATTCTGTTTTAACCCTGACCATGCTGACAGCTGTATAAAACATCACTATAGCAGTACTATTCTGCGACAACAGAGTGCTAAGGGTTAATGATTGGTATACATGAAGGTGAGTGGTGCATGCCCCCGCCTGTACTAAATCGTTGTAACTGCATATACTTACGTCTGCCACTTCTCGAAAGTTATCGCTTCCTTTCTCAGTTCCTTGCAGAGCTACTATCCCTGATGACTTGCAGAGTTACCTTTCCCTAATGGCTTGCAGAGTTACCTTTCCCTAATGGCTTGCAGAGTTACCTTTTCCTAATGGCTTGCAGAGCTAGCTTCTCAGATGACTTGCAAAACTACCATGCCTTGATGACTTGTAGAGCTACCTTATGACTTACAGGGCTCCACTTGTGGGGGGGGGGGGCGTACATCACTCAACGTCAGCGATGTTCTGTTTCATCCTTTTCAGGCCGTATCTGTGGGGCGAGATGGCTCAGGATTACTTCAGCGTCAGGGGAGACAACTCCGCAACAACTTTACACCTACCGGAATCTCACCACGTTATTGATAACCTCGACCCCGTCAAACTAAATCACTCGTCTGTCAACTTCCCCCTCTCCCATTCTTTAGAGGTCGGTAAAAGTTATATCACCATGGTAACGCATGTATAGTTTAATCGACAAGTGAGATAACAAACCACGTAATTTCCTAGTTAAATTTCTAGCATTTATCGTATTTCATTTCACGATGCTATTTTTATTACGTCGGTCCCAGATGGGCAGTGATTGGAACCGCGGCTTGTCAAGCGGGAGGTCTTGAGGTCGAATTCATACAAACCGACGACATTTTCTCCCACTGTCCTACACCTTAAGTGAGGAAGACTGTTCCTTTTGTGCTTGGATATTGCTGAATATTGCTGAATATTGCTGAAGATTGCTGAATATTACGGAAGATTGCTGAATATTGCGGAAGATTGCTGAATGTTGCGGAAGATTGTTGAACATTGCGGAAGATTGTTGAATATTGCGGAAGATTGTTGAATATTGCGGAAGATTGCTGAATATTGCTGAAGATTGCTGAATATTACGGAAGATTGTTGAATATTGCGGAAGATTGTTGAATATTGCGGAAGATTGATGAATATTGCAGAAGATTGTTGAATATTGCGGAAGATTGATGAATATTTCTGAAGGTGGCTGAATATTTCTGAAGATTGCTGAATATTGCGGAAGATTGTTGAATATTGCTGAATATTTGTTAAGATGGCTGAATATTGCTGAAGATGGCTGAATATTGCTGAAGATGGCTGAATATTGCTGAATATCGCTGAAGATGGCTGAATATTGCTTAAGATTGCAGAATACTACGGAAGAGTCGTTTTGGTTTGGGTTATGGTGAAATTTCATCGTGGCATAATGATTGTGTTACTGTGTAGTGCCGGTGATATTTCATACGATTTTATTTTGTATATGCGTGCATCTGTGGACTGATCACTAAGGTGATCATCGTGTGGGCCAGCATCGGCCCTTTACAAAGCTCGCCTATTAATGTGGTGAACACGACAACTTGATAAACATCACTTATATAAGGGGTGGGGGAAATACACCTAATGTGAAAAACACCTCGAGTCTGGGCAGACAATTGACCTCCCTCCATTCACGCTACCGGTTCCAAACAGATGGGCAACATATTTCGTATACTCCGCTGAATCTGATAGTTAATGGTTATTCACAATGAGATGACGACATAGAGGGGAGGTAAGCGACGTAGAGACCATCCATAGAGCATCTGAAACACTGCCAGCCACATCAGGAGGAAAAGCCCTGCAAAGGCTACCCAGAAAATAAAGAAAAAAAGAAGATTTAAGGAGTTTAAGCCGCTTTTTGCCCGAAAAACACCGCACGCAGAATACTGGTTAGAGCAGGAATTCAACCGGGGACCCCTGGATTCAAAGTCAAAGGCTCCAACCACTACGCTAACAGCCCCATGTATTTCTTACTCCTAATAAAATAAAGTTTTTCGCTCATATGACTCAATGAGTTTTATACGGTTTCCGGTTTTCAGTGATGTGGTATTTCTAGAAAAAACGACTTTCCTATAGCTATATTTGACGACGCTGTATTTGACGACTGTGTATTTGACGACGCTGTATTTGACGACTGTGTATTTGACGACGCTGTATTTGACGACTGTGTATTTGACGACGCTCTATTTGACGACGCTGTATTTGACGATTGTGTATTTGACGACGCTGTATTTGACGACGCTGTATTTGACGACGCTGTATCTGACGACGCTGTATCTGACGACGCTGTATTTGACGACGCTGTATCTGACGACGCTGTATTTGACGACGCTGTATTTGACGACGCTGTATCTGACGACGCTGTATTTGACGACGCTGTCTGTGACGACGCTGTATTTGACGACGCTGTATTTGACGACGCTGTATTTGACGACGCTGTATTTGACGACGCTGCATTTGACGACGCTGTATTTGACGACGCTGTATTTGACGACGCTGTATTTGACGACGCTCCATTTGACGACTGTG
>WURV02211365.1:0-10997 GCA_011762755.2 Epimenia babai
AATGTTGCCAGGTTACCACACACACCGAGAACCATAAAGAATGGTAAACCATACGCCGGAATCCACGACCATTCTTTGATATTCATAACGTATTTGCCCATCGTTAAATAGGTCATTTCTAACTGGGATTCGTTTTTCGTATAATTATCCCAAGGCATGATTAGTACTGACCACTAAACTGATTGAGGATTATACGGTCACGCTGGGGAATCGGTAGCTGTTTACTATGTTTAAATACTGTACAGGTCATTAAACAACAACAGAAAGTACAGGCCAGTGCGCTTTCGAAAGAAAAACGTTTCGAAAAATTCGCAGAGTGTTACTTATCAAACTAGACAAAGCGTCATTTCATACATATTTATGAATGGGAAGGCATCTGTAACACCAATTACACAATCAAATTGTCTTTATCATTAAAGTAATTTATTGAATGATCGAGATAATTCAGAAATATAACCAAGTATTATACAGTTACATCATCATTTATATACAGTTACATCATCATTTATAATCATTTAGTAATCATTTATAATGTCAAATTTATTCAGGAATCATGCTTACATTTATAGAGATAATAATAATTTCCACGTTAATTGGATTTTGCGAAAGTCGCTGTAATATGGAGAAAAAATCGTTTGCTAATTGTACATAGCGTGTTTATAGCGATCCTTGCCTGACTCATTTTGTCGATGTCTTTATGATTGCGTTTCTAGAGGCGGTGACTTTAACGGTGCATATCGACTACGGCTTATTCTTTATAAAGGAATATAAATACAAATGGCAGTTTTTAAATGCATTATTGGAACCAATGATAGTAACAAAGAAAGCCACTATTGATCTCATATTATGAAATCTATTTCTTGAAGCGGTTTAGACGTGTGTTACTGAACCTAAGTTAGGCACTTGAGACAATAATTATCGAGTTATAAAATGACTATCTTAAGCCGAAATTAATTTGGTGCAGTAACCTTAGTTTGCCGTGGCGACTTGAGATTGACAGCAACTAGCGCATGGCCCCTGATTTCACACATTATAAGCACACTTTTGCAATATTTTTCTTCGTCGCTGCAGAATATAGCAAATTGATGCAAACGAAGGAAAATGATCACAGGCTGGCGCGACGAACGTTAAAGAAACTCAATTGTGTTACGAAAGTGGGTGGCTTTAAAAAATAAAGACGGATGTGTACTTTCAGTTTCAGTTGCTATAACAACATAGCGAAAACATAACCATAATCATTATGGCTTGTGGAGACAGAAAGTATTAAAAGAATTACCATTTAAAATACAAATGATATCCTCAATATGGGGTCCTCGCCCAGTAAACCGGGCGTTTCTGCAAACCCTAGAGTTGTTCACGCGGACAGTTTTGCGAGAAAAGTAAACAGAGTAAGGACAATATAGTTTAGATACTAAGTTGTTTTTTTTCATGTCTTCCGTTTTTTTTTTTCTTGCAACGTGCGATAATACTCGCAGCGCTAGGTCTGCACTTTACAGATAAGAATCAGAAGTGTAGTTAGAGAAAGCTAAGAAGTTAAAAAAAAACCACCGAGACTATGAAGTATTAATGTCTTCACTGTTCACATACTAATAAAATCCCACTATCGACTTCACTTCTAGCGTCCTGTTCTATTATTGAATTCATTACATAAAAATCGTCGCGATATACAGTGACTTTACCGAAATATTTAATTAAATATATTCACTTGACACCTCAAATTGAAGATAACGTAATACAATTACGTATAAACTCAAACTACTCTTCGCTCATCCAATGCTTGCAATCTAACCATGGAATGAGCCAATGTGAAGGCCAACATGCCTCTAGTAATTTGTGGGGGCCCATCCTTTTAACACACTGCCCAAAGAACTAAAATGAGTAATAATAAATCATCACAACTTTCAGCGTTATCTAGACATTTATATGATTTCTCCAAACCAGACTTTGTCGCTTACTGTATTATAGCTGCGTTTAGCCCATAACCTCTGTCATTACAGAAACAATGAAGAGCTTACTTTCAGGCCCATGTCTCGTATGTACAGAAATAATTCATATTTTTGTCTTCCTTTTCATATATACTCTGTCATTTACTTGTAAATATCTTTATGGAGACATTAGGTAATTTTAAAATACGTCATTGGCCATTTGACTCTACATATCACTAGTTATTACCCAAAATATAAACCACGTTAAATAATAAACAATAAAAATCAATGAATTGTCGTGTAATACCACACCACATATTTTAACTAAACAAATAATAGATAATAATATGTTGACAGGGATGTTTTCTCTTCCATTCTGATGTTCCAATATAAATTCCGTGTGCGTCACCACCCTTACTCATTGCACCTGATGAAGTATACCTGTATACAAAAGCTTATGCTAATCATAAGCTTAGTTAGTCAATAAGGTGTTACCTTCACGTTTCGTTTTATATATGACTAACACGGTAACCCACAACTCTTCACTCTAACCTTTATGTTACTATCTATCATTATCCCGAGAAGCATTTTGAAAAATTTTATTCATTATAACTTGATTTTATTTATTCGACTTTTAAAAAACTTTATGGACAAATTATCGATAACACGCCTTGCTTTGTGTTCAGAATTTCTGTTAATGAGTAACCTTAAGCCTCTGACATTGGCAAATTTTATTTATGTAAAGTGTGTTCAACAGCTAGGCCAATTACTGATTAATATACTTTCCCCAATATATATAATTTTTATGTCATATTAAAAGTACCCAATAATTCGCGTTTGTCAGATATCGTGTATGGAAGGGTTGTGTCCCCTGTTGCCTAATGTTGCTGCTATTAATTTGTAATTTGTATTGTCACTGCAAGATGTGTCATGGCAGGATATGAGAATAGACGCGTCCGTGTTGGTGGACGTGGGTCATGGGTCATTTCGTTACCGCTACACTCACCATGGCAACCAAGTGCAGCGGGTTGCATCAAGGCGAGAGCAGCCTCATTCTGGCGATGTGGAGCGTATAAAATATGACTACTTCTACCACAGCCGAAATCTGCACCAACCAACCAATGGTAGTTTGTAATACTATCACACATACACAGGATCTGCACCAACCAATAGTAGTATAGTAATAACACTCATACGTATGATCTGCACCAACCCACCAATGGTACTCTCTAGTAAAAGCACAGAACACGTGAGAGCTGCACCAACCAAGTAATGGTAGTCTAGTAAAAACACACAACACACAGGATCTGCACCAACCAACGGTACTCTTTAGTAAAAACACACAACGCATAGGATCTGCACCAATGAATGGTACTCTCTAATAAAAACACACAACACACGGAATCTGCACCAACCTATCAACAGTACTCTCTAGCAAAAACACATGGGATCTACACCAACCAGCGGTACTCTAGAAAAACACACAAAACACGAGATTCACACCAACCACCCAAGGGTACGCTATTAAAAACACACAACACACGGCATCTGCACCAACCAACGGTACATTAGTAAAAACACACAACACACAGGATCTACACCAACCAACGGTACTCTAGTAAAAACACACAACACACGGGATCTACACCAACCAACGGTACCCAAGTAAAAACACACAACACACGGAACTACACCAACCAACGGTACTCTAGTAAAAACACACAACACACAGGATCTACACCAACCAACGGTACCCAAGTAAAAACACACAACACACGGGATCTACACCAACCAACGGTACCCTAGTAAAAACACACAGGATCTACACCAACCAACGGTACCCTAGTAAAAACACAAAACACACAGGATCTACACCAACTAATGGTACCCTAGTAAAAACACACAACACACGGAACTACACCAACCAACGGTACCCTAGTAAAAACACACAACTGACGGGATCTACACCAACCGATGGTACCCTAGTAAAAACACACAACACACGGAACTACACCAACCAACGGTACCCTAGTAAAAACACACAACACACAGGAACTACACCAACCAACGGTACCCTAGTAAAAACACACAACACACAGGATCTACACCAACCAACAGTACCCTAGTAAAAACACACAACACACTGAACTACACCAACCAACGGTACCCTAGTAAAAACACACAACACACGGATCTACATCAACCAACGGTACCCAAGTAAAAACACACAACACACAGGATATACACCAAACAACTGTACCCTAGTAAAAACACACAACCCCCAGGATCTACACCAACCAACGGTACCCTAGTAAAAACACACAACACACAGAATCCACACCAACCAACGGTACCCTAGTAAAAACACACAACACACAGGATCTACACCAACCAACGGTACCCTAGTAAAAACACACAACACACAGAACTACACCAACCAACAGTACCCTAGTAAAAACACACAACTCACGGGATCTACACCAACCGATGGTACCCTAGTAAAAACACACAAAACACGGAACTACACCAACCAACGGTACCCTAGTAAAAACACACAACACACGGAACTACACCAACCAACGGTACCATAGTAAAAACACACAACACACGGAACCACACCAACCAACGGTACCCTAGTAAAAACACACAACACACGGGATCTACACCAACCAACGGTACCCTAGTAAAAACACACAACACACAGGATCTACACTAACAAACGGTACTCTAGTAAAACCCAATAAACACGAGATCTGCACCAACCAACCAACCAACGGTAGGCTTTAGTAAAACGCACAACACACGAGACCTGCTGTCAGTTACATTTCCCATATTGATGCTTAATTCTGAAATTTTTAAATAACCAAATTCAATGAAATAAATCTCTCAATAAAAACCACGAAATCTCGCTCGTTTTGACTAGAGGACGCTGTAAGACATTGGAAAAAACCCAGAATTTTGCTGATTCAAACTCCTTATTTCAAGCCTAAAAAGTTGGTTCGAACTCTGAAAGCACCAGGTATCGTACAGATTATTGTGCATTCAATTTACGGTACTTTTGCTCCATTTCAATTTTAAGGCAACAGGTTTAATATCGCTAATGTCAGTTTTTGCAACACTATTCATTTTATTTCACGGAAGCATTATTTTCGACAGACGGCCTTCACAATTTCCAACGTTTTTACGTCACAAAACCTCCAGCCAGCTCAAGAAACAAAAATGTCTTTTACGTCTATGGCATCGGAATAAAATCTCAAGATGGTCATGTGATCAAGCCGAGTGATGATCCAACCAATCGTGTTCACGATTACGCGTGGCCTGAAGTGACTGTAAAATGAATATTAATTACGCATGGCCTAGAGAAACTGCGATTATTCTAAAAATAGTTTCAATTATACGTATTTGTGTCATTGTGGGCTGGACGTATATGAATCGTGTAGATTCAGGTCACTAAATTGTAATTTCCTAAAATGTAAAATCTTACTATTTGAGGCAGTCTCACGAAGAATAAGTTTATTGAAATTTTTATTTTGGAGAATCTAAGTTATATCTTAAATCTTTCTCGATTTATGATATATATTTTTCGAATATCTTAGTTCCCACCTATAATTGTAACTGTCTTCAACCTACCTAACTTTGTAAGTGTCTATTTTGGAGCGGGTTTGATTGTAGTAATTATCCATTTTCTATATGAAAGAGGGAGCGTGTTAGACAGCGTGTTTCTCTAAATTTTCTGAGCGGTAACTTTTGTCAGTTATGCAAGTCTTATTCTTTATGACAGATGTGATAATGTCAGTGTTAACTGTGAATGACTTCAACGCAGTTTTCAATTACCCTCCGACCTATAAAATCTTGGGAATCTCGCATTTACTTAGCAAACTTGCGTTGTGGTCCCTCATACGGAGTATTGCTCATGAATCAACGCTAAAATTACTGATTGATTATGGCAGTGCAGTGCGTAAGGCATAACAAGGGAAGCTTACGAATAAATAACACAGTATGCAATATCTCATAGAATGTGTATTTATTAAAAAAAATTATCAAGAAATATTAAGTATAGAGTATTGCTATCACAATATTACTGTGAGCTATATAGTGAATAAAGAATTTATACAACGAAATAATGTTCTTCTTTGCATTCAATCGTGTTGACTACCTTAATTTTTGTCGAAGTCATATAAGCAGCGTTTTACATACCGATTTACACTTGACCATTACACATTTTGAAAATTTAATTTTTCAAATATCTGATTTCACTTTTCCAAGATTTGTGTGAAAAATATTTAGGCAATATTTAATAAAGGATACTGGAATTTGTAAGCGATGGCAATTAGGATAGCCAATGTTCTATAATTAGCTGGAGAGAAATGCACAGAAAAAAAACCTATACCAAAGGGTTTTTTCCTGTGCATTTCTCTCTAGAATTTGTAAAGGATTATTAAGCGATTCTAGAATATGTAAAAGAATAATAAAGGATTCTAGATCTTATAAAGGAATAATGAGAGATCCTCAAATTTCTTAAAGCACAATAGGTTCTAGAATTTCTAAAGGAATAAGACATTCTAGAATTTGTAAAAGAATAATAGATTCTAGAATTTGTAAAAGAATAGGATCCTAGAATTTGTTAAAGAACAATAAGAAATTCTAGAATTTGTAAACGGATTCTAGAATTTTTAAAAGGATAATAAAGTATTCTAGAATTTGTAAAAGAATAATGAGGAATTCTGAAATCCATTAATCACACCTAGGATAATAGGTTCTAGAATTTCTAAGAATAAAATATTCTAGTTGTAAGTAAATTTAAGTAGATTTTAGACCAGACTGTTGTTTCAATCAATGCCATCACTTTTCGACAGCAAAATTTTAATAAAACTTTTCATGGTGGTTTTAACTTAATAGTAATTTTGATATTTTTAACACTCTATCGATATACTAATAAAAATGACTATCAGCAAAAATACCATTATCTCCCATTATGCCATTGGTTGGCGCCAGTGGTGCAGTGGTTAGAAGCGTTGCCTTTCGTGCGAGAGGTTGCGAGTTCGAACCAGCATAAACCAGGGATTTTTTCCCGCGCCTTTCACGATAGGAAATGAGTAAGATTTTCATGCTTGAATATCTAGAAAGATTTATCGTGAAATGGTATGTTACAAGAATATATTAAGGTTCTAACAGGGCAAAGTTGTATGTGCGACTGACATATAATTATAAAGTAGCACCAAAACCTCCCCTTTTCCCTTTTTCCCCCTTTTTTATTATTAGGGAAAACTATTACCTCCCTTGCTATTAGAAAAAATGTAATAATATTTGATTTGTACAGTTATTGAAACAAATAGCTATAGCGTAGCAAATACTATGGGTGGAACAACCTTCTGGGCGCTGTTAAATATTTTGAGGCACGAGCCATATAGAGGAAAACAACCTTTGGGGTATGAGCTTGAGGGTTAGCGTAATAGAAATCAGCACGACTTGAAATGACAATCGTGGCCTATGAAAGATTATTTATAAAATAACGCCATTATCTCATCAGATACGTGTAAATGATACAAAGGAGGCAGCCCACTAGCGATAACTCGACCAGTCGGCGACTATAAACGTCGCCCGTACACTCAGTTGGAATAGATTTGGTGGGGACAAGAACGAACACTCTCAATGGTCCCCCGCTCCCGTCCCCGATTTTCATCGGTGCAGCGAAGATCGTGGCGTTGCGATGTGGGACGAGGTGTAAATTAGCGACGTTCTCAAACGCCGAGACGTTCCGGGATGATAGGATTCTGTGCGTCGTGAAGGTCGTGGTTTGGCCGTGGTCGATGGACGGGCTGTCAATCCCAACAGCCATGACCCCGGGACGTTCATCTACTAGCCACTGGGCTGCCTCAGGGTGCAGACCTGTCACCACCCATTTTATCTAAAGTTATTCAGAAACTGGGTGACCACCGAGATAATCATTTTGTTAGCCAGACTTGCTCCTTTACAAAGCTGCTATGCAAACAGTTTATATGCAAAACGCTATATATCCAATTCTTAGATACAAAGATAATTAACACTTTTAATAGACTGGAGAGGGATATTACCTTGGAATTGTTATGTCGCCCATTTTAATTAGATACATCATGACTTGAGACAATAGTAATTAGATATCTAATGAATCTAATATCTTCCTAAAGAATGCAGTGAATGTTTGGAAAATGTCAAATTTGGATTCGTCCATCCCTCTCTCCACAGGTTCCACATTTCAAATGACTGCTCAGATTTCCGCATTGCAAGGGCTATCCAGACAACCCTGGGCAAACGGGCTTCAATGTCCTTCGCGCCCAAAAATGCCACACGTTGCTCATATTAGGAAATTTATATTTTTATGAATTGCCCAATAATACAGCAAGATGCACAAAAAGTCTCGCTCCTATCCATGAATTAAACATTCCCAAAAATTGTTTTTGAGCCTATTTCTCATTTAGACTGGACAGAGCATAATATGGTTCTTGTCAAGTTTCATTATTGTGTTTTAATATGAGATACCTCACCTGGAAAATGGTATGTGGCCGGCGATGTTGGATTGTCTGAACCAAAAATTAATGTTTTGTTTGGCCACTTATGCGTCCATCCGGTGTCCAGTAAGACGATAGTCCGATTTGCGAGTGGTCCGTATTCCCTCTCCCACCCCTTCAGATCATCCGCAGTTATCTGCCCATATTCAGTTGTTCACGGTAATCTGCTGTAATACGCAGAGTCATTTACTCATCATTTCATTTTGAAACCAATATTTTTAGCTTTAACCAACATTTTAAAATGCTTAGTAGTGACGAGATACGATGTATAGTCCCGGAGATAATGAAAACCATATCGAAAAATTGTTATGGATTGCTATAGCCATTAGTTTTACTTTTTAACATGACTTTTATGTTAAGTTGCAAAATTTCACCATTCTCTATTCGTGTCTATCCATATTTAAATTGTCCACCTTTTTATAATAATGTAAATTTCAAATATGTCTGACTAACGCTCTACACCATTATTATACCGTTATTAACCCTCAGCACTCCGTTGTCACCCGATTGCATTACTATAGTCATGTCACGTACAGATATTTGTGTGGTTAGGGTAAACCATTTTCGTCATTATATATTACTTTTGATCAACTCAACAAATTGACGAAAGCTTCTTTTGAATTCGCCGATCATCGCGTGATTACACGATCTGCGTTTCCCTTCGGAATAAATATTTTCGTAGCGAGATTATGTCACCTCGTAGTCCGGGTTTAGAGCGGCTTTGCGCGTAAAATCCATACGAACAGCGTGACCCATCAACCGTTCAAGAGGCACGTTGTGGATGCGGGATTTGCCTTGAGAGAAGTGGGCCGGAGCGTTGATGTGTGTGCCGCCGTGTTCGGCAGCAGCAAAGGCATTACCTTCGTACCTGATTAGTAAACAAGTGAATTACAATAAAATCCATAATTTTCAATAAAATATATATCCACATTATATTCTTAAAATCTGGTGACCTGTAAATACGTAGCTATTTCTGGCACCGTATGATACTGTTTAGTGGAATTAAACAAATGCAGTTATATGGATGATATGTTGATACAACTAGATCAATTCCCGCAGTAACCAGTATACTACCTGTAGCATTTTTCAGGAAAAAAGCACCTCAAGTTCTATCTACCCACAAGAGTGTGGGTTGCTTTCTGCCATCTGAGGTGGCTGCGTTTCCTTCTTGCTATTTAGATATTGTTTATAACATACTCATGTGAGCTCTCTGTATGCATTTGGGAACCAATGGCGTGAATGGGCAAAATTAAATGTCTACACAAACTAGCTTTATATGCGGTGTCTTCCCTACTAAAATTGATGAGGCTATCTAAGTGCAGTGGTAACTACAGCTCAGCATTGTTACAGACTGTTCCTGACTCAGAAAATTATCATCGACGGCTTACTGTTACATCAACATACATTAGTTTGCATTCCTACTGACAAAACTAATGATATCTGCCATAAAACCTTATAGCCGTACCATCCGTTCTTGTCTGGTCCTCGCTGAATGCGGGTGAACTTAAACGAGTCTTTGTCGGCCCAGTAAGGTGTATCGGTGTCAAATGTATGCGTAAGATCAATCACGTAGGCCCCAACATCACTGATGATGTCACAACTAACCGGAATATTCCAGTAATGTGCCCATAAGAGACACAAGGAGGGCAATTGCCGCATAATGATTTCACCGATCCTGTTTAATGCTGATTTCTGCAAAGGACAAATGGTAGGGCAATATGTGCATTGGAATATGTGCATGCATGTATTATTTGGTGTTTCGCAAGGCAGCGTACTCAGCGCCCTACTTTTCTTGACCTATACAATGCCCATTGGTGAAATTATTTAGAGAAACTGTATCAACTATAACTACTATGCTGACGACACCCAACTCTGGTTACCAGTAAATCCTGATAACTCAACGGATGTTTCAACCATCCTCACACAAATCTCTGACTACCTTTAAGACATTTCTCAGTGGATGCTGAACAATAAACTAAAACTTAAGTCAGACAAGACAGAACTTGTAGAAAAATATCTCAGTCTATCTTAAAATATTTGAACTCGACCCTTTGCCATACGCTCGTTCACGCTTTTGTATTTGCCTGTATTGAAAACTGCATTTAAGCTTGTAAACTTCGGCAATCATACTTTCACATTCAACTCCGCTCTACTCTTCAATGCTCTCCCTCCTGAGATCAAAACATCTTCCACCCACTTCAACATCTTGACATACAAACTCAAAACTCTCCTCTTCACTCGGGCTTACACATAAACTCATGACACAGTTCTGATATGTGTTCTTAGTTCACATTGTGTAACATATTTACATTAATTCTTCATTATCCAACTCAACACTCTAAGTATTTATGATGTATATTGTACAGGTTTATAGAAGTTTAAAACCACCACTAGGCATAGCAGTACTCAAACTGCACATAATTTTATTAGTTTAAGTTTTTTTTGTCGTAACATTGTAATGTATCTCGTCATTATTGATCAAGCCAAGGGATAATTTGGCACTCTAAATAAAGCTTTAGTGTTA
>WURV02211376.1:0-10996 GCA_011762755.2 Epimenia babai
GGGAAGTTAGGAATATATCAAGGTGAAATTCACTATAGTTTTGCTACCCCGTATAAAATAAACGTTGAGAGAGTAGTAATATAAGTAACAAAAACCACCAAGTTGTCTGAGTTTTAAAATGACGGCGATTCTTTTTACAGGAAGTAATATCATGTGACCGCTATCAGTCACGCTACTTGCCCGAGTAGTTATGTCAATCAAGGCTGAGGAAAGGTCCATTCGCCTTACTTCCAGTGTGTAAAAGAGGCGTTGTTCGAAGCTAGCGGCAAAAAGTATTTCCCACTATACCATAATTTTTTATTGCCAGAATCTACAAGCGAATAGTAATTTGTTTTAATTATTTTTAACTTAATAGATTTTTCTCCAACTCAAAGGGCGACAACCGCCATGCCCACAATAAGTATTTTTTCTGATAATAGAAACGGCTCTCCACGACATCGTTCGTGGCTGGTGACTTGCTCTTTTCCTATTGTTCCTAACCGTTCCGTCGAGGTTGCGTATAGTACTATTTACGCAATGACCTGCTCCGTGCCAAGATATAAAATAACTAGGGAAATAGGGTACCGAAGCGCCTACGTCACTTTTCCTGGCAACGCCCTTGACAACAAATTTTCGGTTCTAAACATCTCAGTCAATATAGCGGTTCAAACTCCTTTGTCTATTTCTTCATTGTTGACTTATTTCCTTGATAAAGCATTACATTGTAACAGCAGTGTTCCTTGGCGCATATATATGGAACATAAATTGCACTTTTGCCACATAGAATATGCGAATCCACATTGAAAATTATATTTTTGCCAATTTTAACCCTACATTTACCAACCCTATTTTTATAACATTAACAACCAGGAAGCGGGTCATTCCCCCCTCTGGATTTTTCCCTGGTCTAACTTGATATACACGCATGGTATCCATGTGTAGGTATATCATTCCTCTCTCCAATAAAATTAATGGTGCCACATGACCTCCTATGGTCACGTCAATATGACGTAATATGTCAGGCACACCATGATAAAATCAGTAATTTTTGCAAATTCGGCGTGTTTTGGTCGGTTATTGGGGAAATTCTTAGGATTTTTCTTTCTATATGAATTGTTTTTGTCTCTTAGGTACTTCCTTGTGTTTTAGTCAAATTGTGGACCCCAGATATGCCAGCAATTACTCTAAAATGTCACTTAGTCTTGTATTTTATTGTATTTATTGGCTGATGACGGAAGTAATCGTTGTGATAGGCCATCATGGGCCCTCATACAAAGCTAGCCTATTTATGTGGTTAACACGATAATCTGATTAGCCTCACTTATAGGGGGTGGGTGAAAAACAATTAGTGTGAAAAACCCACCGAATCTTCGCAGACAATTGACATTTTTCCATTCACGCCACTGGTTTCACATGTCTACATATAAATTACACATGTCGTACCTTCAGCTAAGTCTATGATAGGTTCATGATTATTTACAATGAATGACGACATTGCGGGGAGGTAAGCAATACCATAATATAATAGAGCATGTCAAGCTCAGACAAAAAAGCCGGAACAGAACCACACTGCAAGGGCTACCCAGACCCCCATGAGCAATGGGGTGTAAGGCGATTTCAACCCGAAAAACGCCACAGTTAGTATACTGGTTAGAGCGAGATTTGAACCAGAAACCCTTGGATTCAAAGTCAAACTCTCTAACCACTACGCCAGCTGCCCCCATAATTAAGTCTTATATGATGGCCATATATATGAAACATCCAGCAAGGAATACCATGAATTCACAATATGTCATAGTTATATCTCCAATATTGGTTTTCTGTACTCAAAATGTTTATCCACTGAAAATAGATTGTGATGACATTTGTGCAAGTATAAGTGATTGTATTGGGTGACCTAACTTGGTCATTTATTGACCGAATATTAGACATCGGAAAAGACATCTGTGCTAAAATGTCATTATTAATGCGCAGTGACACCATAAAATTCATTGTCTTTTATTATAATGTCTTCAGGAATACTTGTTATCATAACTAACACATTAATAAGACTATAGGCCCTGCGAAAAAAATGGACAGGCCCCATATTGATTTTATATTTAGAAACATTGAAAATTTGTTGTTAGCGCGTTGCAAAGCGGAAGTAAAGTATGACTTCGGTACTCTATAAATATACAACCCAGCGGAATGGTGCGTGGGATTTTTTTTTAAGTGGTTTCACATTTCACTTCCGTCTTCCGGCTCGTAATAAAATAATTTTGGCAACTGCGTTCAAGGAAACCTAAGCCACTGCCGTCATTCGCGACAGGGAACAGTATTATCGCACACTTCCTAGTGTATATGTGTCAGTTTGAAAAAAAACAATTTCATGATCATACGTGATTGTGAGTTGATTATTTTAATTAATAACTGAACAGTTAAAGTGAACTAAGTTACTAACGTAGTTGTTGACATATTCAATTTACATACCAGAGCCAGGTACAACCGGTGCCACCCCAAAGAGGTAGAATCTACTCGACCACTGAAGGTTTTAGCCTATTATTATATTAAAATTTTAATGTTTTGGAAATTTTGTTCGGAAATGAGCTTTTATGTATCGTTCGACCCCTATATACCGTCGCTAACTAAATTCGGTTATCTTTCAAAAGACGTTTTAATGGCAATAACACCATCGATGAAATATTGACTGAACTTGACTCTGTATAAGAAAGGAAAGATTGGTAATATAATTTTTTATAACAAAGTTTGTTCATACTTAGTGACGGGATTAAGGTCTTAATACTATAATTGTAGGTGTTTGTTATTTGGTTCAACATATCTTCTATTTTTCTTTCTATTGTTCAGTGTGTTGAGTCCTACTGGTCGCAGATTAGACAGTGACAGGTCTGAAATCATTTTAAAAACAGAAGCGTATATACATTAATGTAGTGCGTACTGATTTCTATGATGTTTAGTTATTGAATCAATGACTAAAACTCCGGGTAATTTCCTTTGTGTTTTGTGTATTGGTTGATCAGGTGGGTGATCAACAACCATGAATAATTTTATCTGCTTATATCTGCATAGTCATATAATGGCAGAATTTTAAACATGGTGATGTTTTCAGCAGCCGTTTTGACTTATACGGATATATAAATGTATATCCGCCTCCACCTTGTAATTCACACATGGTTATTTTTTCTATTTTTAGTCACATAGGGTTTTTTCTACTTTTAGACGTGGTGTAGAGTTATATATCAATGTAAAGTGTCAAGACCAGGTTTCTATAGTGTCCATGAACGATATAACTTTGCAAAAATTGCAAACATTGCATTGTCAGATTTAATTGAGATGAATCGAACGTCGGTGAGATTCCTTAGCCATTTCACACTATTTTATTATTATAGTCTCCAATTTCTATAGTATAATAGTGATAATACGATATATCGTAAATAAATTATTGCCGCATTCCCACGTTTAGTTTGAGTCAAGAGAACGTCGGTTAGATTCACTATTTATTTTAAGATTATTTTTTATTATATGTAAGACATGCTCCTGCGCGACTGAAAAAAAATCTGCATGAGGGACTGAGTGATCAACAGAATCACGTGCGAGCAATCACTGCTCAACTACTTGGGTTGTATATAACAATTCCTTTGTTAAGGAGGTGTTATCTCCAACTTTTGATTGCTTGTAGAGATGCCCCTCAGAAGCTGAAGTAAAAGGGTGTTATGCTCTAAAGATGACGTCAAGAAGAAGGTAAATTTTACCATTGACTCTGAGATTATATCCAGTTCCAGGCTAACCTTTATTTTATTCAGTGACTTAATCCACTTACTGATGTCTAAAGCATGATACTTATTGCCATATCTGCTATAGCTGGAATTTCACTAACTATTGCACCAAAGAAAAAAGCGACCTCTTAGTATTGTATGTATGTATGTAGTTACAAGCTCATTCACAAGGTAATCGTCGTCTAGGCCATTCTTTGCCCTTTACAAAATTTTGTTAACACAACAAAATGATCAACCTCACTTATTCTGGGTGGGGTGCAAACACTACTCTTTAAACCTACAGAGTCTGGGCAGACAATTGACCTTCCCATCACACCACCAGTCGACAGACAGGTTACATATGTCACACGCTCCTCTAAGTCTGTGATAGCCAATACTTAATTACAATGGGGTGACGACATAGCGGGGAGGGGTAAGCGATATAGAGACCATCCATAGAGCATCTGAACTCTGAAACACAACTACAGCTGAGGGAAAAAGCTCTAAACAGAACTACACTGCAAAGGCTACTCTAACTACCATGGGCATAGGGGTTTAAGGTGCATTCTGCGAGAAAGACGGCAGAGGTAATTGAACGAGGGTCCTCTGGATCAAACGACTGAACCACTACACTAATTGCCCTCTCAGGTTTATGACTTATAATGGTTATTTACAATTAGGTTTTAGTGTTACTTTGTTGATGTCAGTGTCAGTTGCTCATATCTTGTTGTTAAAAATAAAAAAGGAAAAGCGAGGTTTTGGTGCTACTTTATAATTAACTGTCAGTCGCACGTACAACATTGCCTTGTTACGTCCCAAATATATTTTTCTAATCATTTCACGACGAATCTTTCTGAATATTCAAGCACGAAAATCTTGCTTATTTTCTATCATGGAAGGCGCCGGAAAAAACCCTGGTTTGTGCCGGTTCGAACTCGCAACCTCTCGCGTGAAAGACAACGCTTCTTACCACTGCACCACTGGCGCCAACCTAACATCTCCTTTATACAATAATTTATTTGATTCTGTATTCGGCATAAAAAGTCTCATTTCGTGTGGTGCAAGCCACAGGATAGTATCCTCAGTTCGCGTTTTTACATGTTCAATCTCCCATTCTCGCGTTTAAATAGCTGCCATTCTACCTACTGCATCGCCGACACCATAAGCGATAAAGAGTCGTATATCGAAAGTTTTAAAACTGGTAAATATTAACACCAAGCCCGCTGATGGTACACCAGACCGGTTATCTGGAGTTGGTAGGTTCAGGTCACACCACACGGCAGTTTTTTCCTCTGCATTTTCCTTATGTTCTTAACAAAGAATGCTATGCCCCGTTAAGGTTTGGCGAACAAAGATAATCTTTAGTCGCCTGTGGTCATTTTCGTGTGTAGAAACTGAGACGGTCCCTTATCTAATGATGATATGCTGTTCTTTGCTGATTTACTGAAGATCTACATTATGGGTCTACGATATATTCAGCAGGTGGTTTCATCCCAACATATCCGGTGTGGAAGCCGAAAAACTGCTGCTCGAACGCGGGCGCGATGGGAGCTTCCTCATGAAGCCCAGCGACAGTAACCCCGGAGACTTCAGCCTGTCCGTCAGGTCATAATCGATGTTCATTCACTGGTGAAATGCGAGATGCGAGATGTTGTCAGTCCTTGACTGCGACGCTGTCAGCGTAGACCACCAGTATTTACGATGTCGCTGAAATCAAACCGCGACATCTCGACAGCTAGAACGCTGACCCCCATCCTTTCGCACCTTTGGTTTTTCCTGGATCCTCACAGTCCGCCATCCCACGTTGTATCAAACTTGTGATAGAGGGAGATTCTGCGTGGGGAAATGATGGGACGTGAGAGAGGCGGCACCGTGATGACAATGTCATCAGCATTCAAATCTCAGACGCATCAGGGGGGGGGGTAGAAACCTTGGCATAGACATCCTGTGAATCCCAGACACGTCAGAGGATAGATGCCCATAACCACTATGCACAGGCTACCCAGACCGACATGCGCGAATAGGCCATTTACACTGCGATATTTGTTGCGCCAATTTCTGCCTGCAATTTAATGCGCTAGGCGTCTACAGCAAGATACTTTAGTTTATCAATAACGATAATGCTGGTTGCCACGTGATCGTCACGTCATCAAATAAAGATGGCGGATTCTGCTTCGAATTCTAATGATTCTGATAGTGATATCGAATTAACCGCTGCTGTCATCACAACCAGCCACTGCCTGCCACGCTACAGATTTCACCGTGGTCTTATGATCGCTTGGGTTTGTCCTATCCCATAAAAATAGCCTGTTCTCGGTAGACATTAATTCATACCTCGGTTTCGACGTCCACCGGCTTACAAGCCTCTATTTTGTGATAGTATTTTTACTGTACAGACAAATTTTATCACCTGACCGTCGCGTGTTGAATACTCTAATACTATTGGATGAACGTGCGCAAGAAATTGCTCTGAATAGAGCACTGTTCTAATGCCATATTTCTTGCAACTATTAACGATTGCTTGCGATTATTGACTAATACAAGAAATTGCAGCAAGAAATATCGCAATGTAAGCGCCCTACATGGAATGGAACAGGTGAGGGTTTAGTGCTGCTTCATTAATGTTAGTGAGTATTAGTGGCGCTTGCACTATAAACTTCTGATACCCTTAAGAAATTTGACTATAACCGAATTCGCGACAAATCTCTCTCGATTTTCAGGCACGAATTTCCTGATTGTGGAAACCCCGGGTAAAAATTCTTAATTTTTGCTTATACAAACCTTATCATTGAGGTAACAAGAGGTGGAAGTTGCTTTCTGTGTATTTCTCCCGTTACTTAGCAAATTATAATTTTGTGGTTACTTAAGCTCTATATGCTTGATGTGAATAACAGGCGTAGAGGGGAGGTAACAGAGGTTAAGATCCATAACACGGGCGACTTCTATTGGCTGTATGGCGGTGAGTTCTTTGCTACGCTCGGTGAGCTAGTGCAGACCTTTGTCGAGCGAAAGGCCACTCTCATAGAAAAGAACGGCGACATTATCGACCTGCGCTATGCATTGAACTCTGCAGATCCCACAACCGAACGGTAAATGTGTAGATGTCATCGATAGTTTATGCTATCTTCATGTGTAAATGTATGTAAGAAAGCATCTCTAAGAAATTGGTAGATTTTATTACAGACTTATGTTAGTGATGTATGTTTGTAATGTGCTACTGATCCTGGGTTAGGTGTCGACCTAGTGGATTTGATTAAAAAGTTAGATGGTGATGTGCTACTAATCTTGGGTTAGGTCTCGACCTAGTGGATTTTATTACAAAGTTATGTTGGTGATGTGCTACTGATCCTGGGTTAGGTCTAGACCTAGTGGATTTTATTACAGGCTTATCTTAGTGATGTGCTACTAATCCTGGGTTAGGTCTCGACCTAGTGTATTTTATTAAAGTGTTATGTTGATGATGTGCTACTGATTCAGGGTTAGGGCTCGACCTAGTGGATTTATTACAAAACTATGTCAGTGATGTGCTACTGATCTTGGTTCAGGGCTCGACCTATTGGATTTTATTACAGAGTAATGTTGGTGATGTGCTACTGATCCTCTGTTAGGTCTCGACACGGTGGATTTGATTACAGAGTTATGTTAGTGATGTGCTACTGATCCTGGGTAAGGTTTTGACTTAGTGGATTTTATTACAGAGTTATGTTAGTGATGTGCTACTGATTCTGGGTTAGGTCTCGACCTAGTGGATTTTATTACAGTGTTATGTTAGTAACGTGCCACTGATCCTGTGTTAGGGCTCGACAGAATAGATTTTATTACAGACTTATGTTAGTTGTGTCCTACTGATCCTGGGTAAAGTCTCGACCAAGTGGATTTTAATACAGTGATCCTGTGTTGGTGCTTGATCGACTGATTTTTATTACAGAGTTATATTAGTTATGTGCTACTCATCCATTGTTAGGTCTCTAAGACTGCCCCCTCAAGTTTATGACTGTTTATGGTTATTTACAAATGTTTTAATTTTACTTTATTGATGTTAGTTTCAGTTGCTCATATCTCGTTGTGAAAAAGAAAAAAGAGAAAAGACGAGTTTTTTGTGCTACTTTATAATAGAATCTCAGTCGCACGTACAATATTGCCCTGTAAACCATTTCATGACGAATCTTTCTCAATATTCAAGCACTTGCTTATTTCCTATCGTGGAAGGCGCCGGAAAAATGCAACTTTGTGCCGGTTCGAACTGGCAACCTCTTGCGTAAAAGGCAACGCGTCTAACCACTGGCGCCAACCTAACATGTTAATTATACAATAATTTATTTGATTCTCTATTCGGCATGAAAAGTCTCCTTATTTCCTCTGGTGCAAGGCACAAGATAATATCCCCAGTTGGCGTATTTACATGTTCAAACTCCCAATCTCGAGTTTTAATAGCTGCCATTGTACCCACTGCATCACCGACACCATATTCGATAAAGAGTCGTATATCGAAAGTTTTGATACTGGTAAAAATCAGCACCAAGGCCGTTGGTTGTACACCAGACTGGTTATCTGGAGTTGGTAGGTTCAGGCCCCACTACACGCCAGGTTTTTTCCTCTGCATTTCCCTGTTCTTTGTTAACAAATGGTGGCTACGCCCCGTTAAGGTTTGGTGAACATAAATAAACTTTAGACGCCCGTGGTCATTTTCGTGTGTGGAAACTGAGAAGGTCCCTTTTCTAATGATGTTTACTGTTCTTTGCTGATTTACTGAAGATCTACATTATAGGTCTTCGATATGCCTCGCAGGTGGTTTCATCCCAACATATCCTATGTGGAAGCCGAGGAACTGCTGCTCGAAGGCGGGCTTGACGGGAGCTTCCTCGTGAGGCCCAGCGACAGTAACCCTGGAGACTTCAGCCTGTCCGTCAGGTCATAATCGATGTTCATTCACTGGTGAAATGCGAGATGCGAGATGTTGTCAGTCCTTGGCTACGACGCGGCCAGCGTGGACCAGTTTTTACGATGCTGCTGAAATCACCAAAGTGGAAACCGCGACGTCTCGCTAGAACGCTGACTCTCATCCTTTCGCACCTTTGGTTTTTCCTGGATTCTTACAGTCCGCCATCTCACCTAGTATGCCAAACTTGTAATAGGGGGCGATTCCGCGTGGGGAGATAACGGAACGTCACGGAGGCGGCGCCGTTTATAGACAATGTCTGCATTCAAATCTCAGATGCATCAGGGGCGTGGAAACCTTAACATAGACAGTCTGTGAATCCTAGACACGTTAGGGAATAGATGTCCATAACCACTCTACAAAGGCTTCCCAGCGCGACATGGGCAAATAGGGTGGGGGGTGAGGCAATTTTTTCCATTATTCGCGAGAGTTGGCACACGAATAGGCCATTTATTCTGCGATATTCCTTGCGCTAAATCCTGCTTGCAATTTATTGCGCTAAGCGTTTACAGCAAGAGATACTTTAGTTCATGAATAACGATAATGCTGGTTTCACGTGATCGTCACGTGATCAAACAAAGGTGGCGGATTCTGCTCAGAATACGAGAGATTCTGATAGTGACATAAGTATGAACCGCTGCTGTCATCACTACCAGCTACAGCCTACCACGCTACAGATTTCACCGTAGTCTTATGATCGCTTGGGTTTGTCATATCCCATGAAAATAGCCTGTTTTCAGTAGACATCAATTAATATCTCGGTTTCGTCGTCCTCCGGCTTACAAGCCACTATTTTGTGATAGTATTTTTACTGTACAGACAAATTTTATCACCTGACAGTCGCGTGTTGAATACTCGTATACCATTGGATAAGCGTGCACAAGAAATTGCTCTGAATAGAGCACAGCTCTAATGCCATATTTCTTGCAACAATTGACGATTTTTTGTAATTATTGACTAATACAAGAAATTGCAGCAGGAAATATCGCAGTGTAAGCACCCTATAAGGAATGGAGAAGGTAAAGGTTTAGTGCTGCTTCATTAATGTTAGTATTAGTGGCGCTTACACTATAAACTTTTGATACCCTTAAGAAATTTTACTATAACCCACTTCGCGACAAATCTCTCTGGATTTTCAGGGAAGAAAATCTTGCCCATTTCCTGATTGTGGAAGCCCCGGGTAAAAATTCTTAATTTAGGTTTATACAAACTCACGACATTATCAATGAGGTAACGAGAGGTGGAAGTTGCTTTCTGTGCATTTCTCCCGTTAGTTTGAGAATCATAATTTTGTGGCTACTTGAGCTCTATATGCTTGATGTGCATAACAGGAGTGGAGAGGAGGGAACGGATGCTAAGATCCATGACTTATGCGGTTTATATCGGGCTCAACAGGCGTGGAGGGGAGGTAACACACGCAAAGATCCATAAATTATGCTGTTTTTATTGGTGCCTCACAGGCGTACAGGGAGGTAACACACGTTAAGATCCATAAATTATGCGGTTTTTATTGGTGCTTAACAGGCGTGGAAGGGAGGTAACCCACATTAAGATCCATAACTTATGCGGTTTTTATTACCACATTAAGATCCATACCTTATGCGGTTTTTATTAGTGCTTAACAGGCGTGGAGGGAAGGTAACACACGCTAAGATCCATAACTTACGCGGTTATCATCGGTGCTTAACAGGCGTGGAGGGGAGGTAACACACACTTAGATCCATGACTTATGCGGTTTTTATTGATTTGTAACAGGCGTGGAGGGGAGGTAACCCACACTAAGATCCATAACTTATGCGGTTTGTATTGGTGCTCCACAGGCGTGGAGGGGAGGTAAGACACGTTAAGATCCATAACACGGGTGACTTCTATTGGCTGTATGCCTGTGAGTCCTTTGCTACGCTCGGTGAGCTAGTGCAGACCTTTGTCGAGCGAAAGGCCACTCTCATAAAAAAGAACGGCGACATTATCGACCTGCGCTATGCATTGAACTCTGCAGATCCTACAACCGAACGGTAAATGTGTAGGTGTTATCGATAGCATATGCTACTCTTCATATCTGAAAGTATGTAAGAACGCATCTTAAAAAATTGGTAGATTTTATTACAGAGTTATGTTAGTAATATGCTACTGATCCTGTGTTAGGTCTCGACCTAGTGGATTTTGAAATGAAATGAAATGACATATATTTGATTTAAAGTGCACTATTAGCAACGCTGTCTAACACACTTTACATCAATAAAGAATAGACATTAAAAATTAACATAGCATAGAATACATACAGTACTAGCAGGAACAACTGTAATAATGGTAGTAATGGCAGTAA